>CAXAMN010027694.1:602922-741082 GCA_963970005.1 Durusdinium trenchii
TACCTGCCAGGCAAAATGGACGTGTCAATCCGATCCGCTGTAGACCGCAAGTGTCATGTTGGAACAGAGTAAGAAGCGTAAACTTTAGGGTTCTTGAAGTATGTTGAACATTTTAGGAACTAAAGAGATAGAGTCTCCCCAAATCTCCTGTACATTCTTACTTCCGGGAGTGGTGTATATATATATATTATGCATATATATATATATTATGCATATATATATATATATGTGTGTGTGTGTTGATGAGAAAGTCCAACAGTCGACAGTTGCTCGCGATGAGGATAGTCCAACATGCAGCTTAGAAGATCCACATGGTACCAAGGCTGCTTCCTTCCTCGTAGCCTTCATCCTTCCAAACCCCAAGGCGTTCATTGTTGTCAACATCCTCCAACCATCAGAATTGACACATTGCAGGATGAGCCTGTGGACATCGAGGCAGCCAAGAAAAGGCCCAGACCCGAATGGTTTCTTGGCAGAAAATGGTAGAACCTGGATGAACCTGGTAGACTCGAGTAGACTGCTTCAAAATGTGTTTTGAGATGCCGATTTGCATGTGACCTGGTATTGCTAAAGTGCTGATTCATGATCGACAGTGAGAGCTTGGGGCTGAGGGTCAAGCAGCGCGACTTGAAGGAGGCAGAGGAAGTGAAGCTGAGAAAGGCCGGTGGTCATCTCAACTAGGATGAGAATCAAACCCAGCTCCCCACGTTTGAACATTTAATTAACAGTGCAAAGACTATGCTTATAAGGAACCTGAAACATATCGCCAACATGACAACTTTTTGCCTTTCACCCAACTGGGGCTTCGCCTGGGGCTTGACGGCAGGAAGCCTTAGAGCAAAGCCGTCGTGGTGGCGTGAGTGGTGGCATGATGCCACGATGAAGCTGTGGAGAGACGCCGATCCTTGTTGGGTCGGTCGTCGCATGGTTCCATGCAAAGTCAGGAGGGCGTTGAAAGGCCTGGAAAAGACCACGCTTTGACAGAAAACGGATGTGCTGACATTTTTGCAGGAATGAACCAGCGAACAAGCATGAGCTGTTGTGGAGAGAGAGAGAGAGGGAGAGAGAGAGAGTCAGATGGATTGCAAAGGGCTGTTGATGCAGTCTATGCTGTCTATTTGTCTTCACTCAGTGCATGTCTTCCAGCCTATGGCTCGCCCGGGCGCCGGCCGATGATACATGGCGCCGGCCGATGATACATGGCGCCGAAAGGCACAGGTGGCCTTGAGCGCTGGGGCCACGCTGGAGGAGGTCGAAGCGGCGCGGCTACAGCTCAAGGAGCTGCAAGATGAACAGGCAAAGCATGGAAACGAGCATAGCAGCATAGCAGGGTGCAGATTTTAGTCTCAGGATCTGTGGTAGATGTAGCTAAGAAATTGTGGCACTCCATGGAAGTGGGGAGAGATGCGAGAGACTTCTTCGGGTTTGGGGGTTGCTATCTTCTTTTTTTGGGGGAGGGTAACCATGCATCTTTGTCCCTTGCATGGCTACAGGCGTTTTTGGCATGGCTAGTGCCAACACTTCGGACATGCCGAAGGCACAGAGACGCCTTGCGCAGAAGCCCCAGCTTTTTACCTTTGCCAGGTGCCAGGCACGGTGTTTCCCGTTGATTCCTTATGAATGCAGCTTCCAGACTGGGCCAATTATGCTCTACTAGCAGTTTCTTCTTGGACTTCCAACGAGCTGGATTTGGAGAGTATTCAGCTTCACCCTTGGTCCCAGGCTACGCGAAGCGCCAACTTGAGCTTTGGAGACAATCAGAAGACTTATCACAGGTGCTACTGAGTAAGGTTGTTCAACAGAAATAGTGAACAGCTGCAATTGTATGTAATTCTATAAAATCCACAGCTTATTCAAATATCGTGTGTCAATCACTCAGTATATTAATATTGATATGATTTGATGTGTATTTGTATATTTGTCCATATTATTCACAAAATGCACGAATTAGATTACAAACCAACGCGAATGAGACTACAAATTTGTACCCTCCACCCACCCCTCCACCCCCCATCGCGCTAGTAGGCTCGACCAACGCAAGGAACCTGTGATTCTGAGTAAGTGTGTTAAGTCTCATGGGCTTGAGTAAAGATGAGTAAAGTTTCCTTGAAATGTTGTGCCCTTGCAGTTTGGTTCTGGACAGGGTGATTTGCACATGCACAGATATCCATTAGCGTGTTTCGTAGACTTGGGTGGG
The DNA here is from genome assembly GCA_963970005.1 of Durusdinium trenchii. NCBI lineage: Eukaryota > Dinophyceae > Suessiales > Symbiodiniaceae > Durusdinium > Durusdinium trenchii. The sequence continues at coordinate 605,120 of CAXAMN010027694.1, forward strand.
ATTTGGTTAGTGGGTGCGGGGTCGTTGCAGCACACACCATGCTGATCGCATTTCTGTTCAGCTGGCTCGTGGAAGCGTAGTTGCGAACACGACTGAGGGCTGCAAATCGAATGTGCGCCGGGTTTGCTGACTGGGGCAGTTGCAGTGAGGCATTTTGGGGTTGCAACTCACACACTAGCAATGGCTTTGCTGGGTTGCTGGGTTGCTTTGCACTATCATGTGGCTTACACAGACCTCGCGCGAACCTTATGCAGATGTCCCAGAGGCTCACCTCGCACCAAAAAACTCCCACAAAACACACCCAGTGGTAGGAGTTTCGGTGTAGTCATCAATGAAGAGGTTCCCCACTGGGGCAATATACAAATTATAAAGCAACGGGGTGAATTAAGGCAGGTCGAAGATTGCTGGGCCATGCTGTCTCATCATGCTTCGTCATGTGATGTGAGAGACAAAACGCCTACAGGGAGTCCAGAAACTTGCAGGTGGCAAATTCCCTTAGCGTCCTTGTTCCTAGTAGTAAGGCCAGGAGAGCTTCTTGTTACCAGTAGCGATGCCAGGAGCCCCTAATAGCGTCCTTGCTCCTAGCAGCGATGCCAGGAGCCCCTAATAGCGTTGCTCCTAGTAGCGTCCAGAAACTTGCAGGTGGCAAATTCCCTCTGTGAGATTGCGGAGCTTTGCATCAATTTGGATGAGGCGTTTGGCCGAGCTCGCTGCTGCGGTGGGTAGAGAATGAGACTACAGAGTCGCAGCATGCAAAGGTCACAAAATTGGTAAGAGATGTTGAATAGAATAGTGTCAAGATGTTCCTTAATTCCTTAAGCTCATCTCCATGTCCCACATGGGTGAAAACGTGACGAATCATCCAAGACGACCCTGCCAGACGGAGTCTCACCTTCCCTCGAATGACCATGTACGCAGTTCAGGTTCAGGAAGCTACTGAGGCAGGAAAGACCGCAGAGTCCATGTTCAAGCGCCTGAAGGATGGGTTCTGCTTGACAATGGCTTTGGGGTGCTTTGTGCTGCGTAGAAGATTGGGAAAAGCCATGCCAAACAAGTTGTAGCCCGTGTTTCTTGTCTTGGTCAGGACAGTCAGGGTGAAGCACGGGTTTTGCTCCAGATTGCCGTTGACCAAGGATAAACATTGTTGCATGTTTGTTTGTTTGCTTTTCCAGGAGAATGCTCAAACACAGTTTTGTGATGTTTTGTGTGTCCAGTCCATTTCGCAAGATATGGTGAGGTTGCCAAAGTTGAGATGCTCAAGGGAGAGCCGGTGTTTGCCTCAAAATTCACATGTTGGACATTTGGCCAAATCCCGTCCCAGGTCCCAAGTCATGCTTGGTATTTATCAACGATACTCTTGAGGCCAGCAATTCTGCACCTCCTGAGATTCCCAAGACCATCAACAGTACATACATGCATTTCATGTACGTATACATTTTTATTTACGTAATATAGATCTATTCAACTGTTGCATTTCGGGACAGCAAATTGGTCATCAGCGTTCGCTGACTCAGGACGTGGCCCAGTTAGCCGCAAAGCAGGCAGGCATGGGAATTTGGATGGGAAAGGTACTGCAGTATCCTGCAGTACCTCATCCCGTCTCGCGGATATCCCATGCAAGATGCCTGCGCTTCACTTGGCTTCGCAGGCGTCCTCCATTTATCGTCGAGAGGGTGACGTCTCAGGTGAATGCAAGGCGTTTCGGGCTCAGCGCATGAACCAGTGTCAGTCCTAGACCCGGCTCAGCTCTGTTGGTTTTTTGGGCACCCATGTCAAATGTGTCCCGTGTCTTTCGCGAATGTGTCCCGTTTCTTGGGTTTTCCACAAGCTACCCGCACTGGATCTGAGGTTGACGGTTTTGGCCGATCAGCATGTTTGGCCGACATGTTTCATGATATTTCATGTTCCGAGTCCGTCACTTGTGTGTGGGTCAACCTTTGCAGCTGCTGGTTGCCAGGTTTCTGCCAATGAGCATGAGGAGGCCTTACAAGTCCTGATGGAGGCCAGACGGTTTTCCATGCATTTTCAAGCGAAGGACTGGCATGTCATTTCCGTTCTGGCCTATGTGTCATGTCCGTGGAAAACGCTCTCTTGATGCAAGGGTTTGGGGTTCAAGATTAAGCGACATTGCGCCCCACAGCTCATGCCATGTATTTTTAGATCTAACTAGTTTTTGTAGAATATAGATGAATATAGATAATATAGGCGTTTCTCGCTGTCTATCACAGGCAAGTTGCTCATTGGTCTCTATAGAGCCTGATTCAATTGGCCGCAACCACTCAGCCTAAAAGTATCGATGTATATAAGTGCCATGTGAGTCATGTGAGAATCATTAAGCATTGCAAATCGGGATGGTTTCATCATGTTTCATCCGTGCAGGAGGGAAGGACAAATCGACGAATTCCGCTTTTTCTGGACTCAAGTCATTCGTCCAGAAACGTGACCTCTTCGAGCTGGAACTCGGCAGGCAGCCGTACGCTTTCGAAAGTCCAACGAGCAAATGTCTTTGGCCGAAATGCCGGGATTCCGAGACGCTGGGAGAGATGAAGTAGTGCGACGGTTTCCCCTGACTGCACACGGTTTCCCAAAACGGACTCATCAACTCAACCACTGTTCTATATGGACTTATATAGACTTGCTCTTGCACAATTTGCCTGTGAGTTGAACCAGGGTTCAATAGCTCTGCAGCTTGAATTTCTTTGCATTTGTGTTTGTGGAAATGCGTTTGGTTTGCAAGTGTGGGTCCAAAGTTTCCAGGCTCATCGCAGGAGTCGCCGTGCATTTGGATACTGGGCGCTTGTGCAGCGCTCACATGTGAATAGGGAGTGCGGATGTGCGCAGAGAGAGAGAGAGAGGGAGGGGGAGAGAGTTCTTTGTGTCCTGTATGTCAATGTCATACGAATGTCGCACTGAAGCTGCACAAAGGCTCGCACAACCTAAGCAGACATCGGGGATTCAGGCAATGCTGCACGGTTTGGCCTTCTTCACCAACTCTAAAGTTTAAGAGCGTTCCTCACAGGCACCCGAGGACTTCGAAGCATTTCAAGACACACCTTCTTTGCACAATAGCTCGCTGCATCGGTGCGATCTTGAACACTGCGGTCAGCAGCGCTCAACTTTGGGCTTTTAATATCCTCATTTGGGCCGGAGGTGCGACGTCGGCAGAAAAGAACAAACATTTCAATCTTTCTACGCCGACGTTTCGCTCGTTCTCGGTCTGAGCGATTAAGACCTCATACTACAACCTGGCGTTGCCATCCTTTTGAGGTCTCAAGCACGAAAGGCAGCAGATGCGGCTAGAATCTTAGTCTCGAGATGTCTCGAGATGTCTCGAGATGTCTCACGTACTTGACTATTTTTACTTCTATTCACTTCTGGTAGACCTTGTCTCAGATAATAGATGATAATAGAGTTCATCAAGTCCGGACTTCCCCCATGTTACCACTTGGTATCATGATAGTGAATGAACAACATCCCGCACCATGCGACCTTTGCCGAGGCTTTAGGCGTGTGTCGCCAGCTGAGTGCTGCCGGCCGACGGCAATTGGCCATGGGACTTTGTGCATCAGCCAGGCCGGGTTGCCCCACGTCGCATGGTCGGCCAATGGCGATGAGAGCTTCAGTTTTCCAATGTTTTGAGAATTGCTTACTTTCCCTTTGCTCATGTGTTCGAGAGAGTTTAGGAACAGGCTGTCAGATGGCTTGAGCCGACCAGATATTTCAAGCATCACCTCCTGCATTGCCACCCATAGATACCCATAGCCTCGCTGGCAAAGGCCATATCAAAGCTGCTCGTGGATTCACCGCGGCAGCTTGTGTCAGCTCCAAAGCCCTTGATCGTCAACGCGCGCCAGGGCGCACCTAGCTGATCGTGACCCGAAAAGCTGGGCCGCAGCATCTCGGGAAGCACACGAGGCTCCGACGCCATGCACGACGAGCAGAGCAGAGCATTAAACGGACATGCGTTCCGTCAAGTTCCGTCCTTTGTGCAGGCTCAAGAGATCAGTGTGGAGCTTCATGACGTGTGTGAGCTTAGTGGTGGGAAATACATGTGTTTCAGATGGAGTCAGATGGCTTGAGGGTTCTGATCACATTATCAGCACATGATGTTTCTGTCAATGAACTTGAATTGCGCGATTTGTTACAGTGGCAGAACCGTTCAGGTACAAGGTGAAATCACTGCACGGCTTTTACGTGCTGATGCGCTCATGGCCAGCGGAAGGCTCCAAGAGGTCAGAGGGGGGGTTTCTTCAGAGCCAAATCTCATTGTCCGTTCGATGTTTGTTGGACATTGTTGGACACATCGCCCTGAACATTTTCCGTTGCCCGTGCGCTTCGGTCTTCATAAAACCAGCCCGCACACAGACAGCCGCTCATGTTATACTTATGTTATTTTATGTTTCATTTGTTGCTTCCTGTTTGCCTTGGATGATCTTGGATGCACTTTTGTGAAGGCTTATGTGCAACTTTCCACCTTGGCTGGGGAACGCCGGGCCTCTGCAGACTTGGAGGGGGAGGCCTACCAGCTTCATGCGGACCAGAAGGATTCAGATGTAGACGTAGCATGACGTAGCAGGAAGAACGTGTGCTGCCTCGTGATTTGAGACGATCGTCCTGGACGCTGCTTTGCGCCAACTGATTCGACTGCAGGCATTGGCTTTGTACCAATGCTTCCGAGCGCTCCGTGATGCTGGGAGTTACTCGACCCGCCATGCAGGATCGTCCGGCAGATGAGATCCGTCCACTCGGTAGGCTAGACTCAACATGATTCGACCGGATTCTGCTGCCAATCCTGCAGCTGGGAACCACTCGCATTGTTTTTTTCCGCGGGCCGGGCCCTTTTGAGAATGTGTCCCAATCAAGTGGTGATCCAGAGCGTTTCTCCCTCAGAATGATTGACCACTAGTGGGATCCAAGTGATCTAAGGTACTGAGATGGCGATTGGAACCTTGCTGGGGGCTGAGTTCTGTGAGTTGGTGGGTCATGATGAGCACAATAGAGTCATGCTGCCCTTTGCTATTGAATTGGTGGGAGTCGGAGCACGGTCATTGGGAAGAGGCAGTGGGGTTTCCAGCTTCTCAAATCGCAGCGGTGTTGCCAGGCAACAAGCCCTGAATATCTATTGGAGCTTGCCAGATGCGCCAGGGTGCCCAGTGCGCTAATCTCTGTGAATCCTTTTTGGGCTTGCACTTTGACGGACAATCTTAGACTATGATGGAAGCACCATTATGTGTTTATGAAACGCTGGTGGCCTGCAGGACTCCATGTTATGTAAAACATGTGTGCATAGATAAACGTAGAAGCCGTCTACATAGGGCTAAATGCGGTGGATATGAAGAAATCACAAAAGATATTAATTACATACTGTAATAGTCAATAAATCTAAAACCCCGTGTAAGGAGTTGTGTGTAAAGCAGCCTTTCAGATGTTGTTCAAACCTTCCGCAAAAGATTCACGATGGGGTTCGCCAAAGTATTGTTTTCTCCGCGATAGATTTATCGAAGGTCTTCGCTTTCATATGTTTTCCTTAGTTCTACCGACCGACAAATGGTGGAAATACAAGGCATTCCTCCGGCAGAGCCGGTGGGCGGAAGTGTCCCCATATGTCCCCATTGTCACAGACTAACGAACTGAAGCCTCAACATTTCCTTGCCCAGCCCTCGCCCTCGCAGTGCGTACAGGATTCTCCGGTTCCTGTCCCCACTGTCACAGACTAGCAAACAACGACCTGCAGCGCCGCTGACGCCACCCCGGGGAAATCACCAGTAAATGGCGCGAACGTTTCGCGAATGTGCCGTTAAAGTCCAGGTTCCCAGCCTGAGGCCCCCTAGCATGCATCAACCTGTGTTGGTACTTGTAGCTGGCACGAGGATTGGGCTTCGAAGCTGAACTTTGCACATATCTAGCCCTATCCATTTCGAGCGTGAAGGCTGGGAAGAAGGCTAACAATAGTCAAGTGGAGGATGATGATTCCAGAATCCAAGGATGCCGCTTGCCCTAAATGGGGCCATGCCGTTCATTTGGGAGGAAGGTGGACATGAAATAACCCTGTTTTGTGAAGCGGAAACCACTGTTGGGTTGTGCTCAGCGGGACTCACGGACTCACGATGATCCCCACGAATCCAAAAATCCACCTGTGCATCATGTTTCATTGCAACACATGCGCGTGAAACATGGCGGTGTGAACGCACGAAGGGCAATCGTGGGAAACGCATATATTAATAGTTTCGGCTTTACCCAGGCTAAACAATGTTATATATATATATGCATTTTCAACATTTTCATGAATGGAATGCACATATGCGAGCCCCCCAAAGCCCTTTTTAGAAAGGAATCTAGGAATAATTGGCCTTTAGGATGGGTAACGCCATTGTTCCTTGGATTCTATGTTCCTGGACGCCTCGCTATGGCCAGCCAGCGCAGCCTGCCCAAAGAAGTCTGTGATAAAATGTTCGTTAAGGCAAGACTTTGCTCGACTTGGCACTGAACCATATTGTTGCTTTCTCCTGTGACTACTGTGGTTGTGAAAAGGAATTGTCATGTCTTTGGTGGGTTGGCTGCTCGCAATTCACTTGGCTCCAACTTGTGCCTCTACATGCGGCTGTTAGGATCTGTTAGGTAGATTAAATATTGTTTTTGTACTTATATAGGAAATATCCATTGAGATCCCTTTTGATCCAAATGTTCCACTGAGGCCCGGTGCCACGAAGTGTTTATACGCACTTGTGGGGGCCACAGTCGAAGTGTGAGACGGACCTTTTGTAGAGGCAGCTCGTGAGATTTTTTATCGCCTTCCGGAATGCAGTTGGGCCTTGAAACAATTGCAGCTTGCTAGACCGAATGGAAACCGCAGCCGCACCGAACCCACTAGGCGTAATTGCATAAAGATCGCAGAACAGTCAAGACTCCAAAACAGTACCTTGGGGTGCAAACAGGTTTGGATGGTGATGGGGTGCAATAAACATTGCCACTTACCAGTTCGATTTGTTTCCAATGTGGCCTTCTGATACAGTTTGACCTTTCCTCTATTCTGGGTTTTGTTTTTGCACATTGGCCGAAGATGTTGATTCGAATCTATAGATGTGTACGGAAAATGTTTCCATGAAAAACATTCAATCTTAAAGAAAAAAGGAACTACCTCACAGGGTTCTTCTCACGGATGCAAAACCAGACCACAAGCTTGAATTTGCACACCTCGATTGCGAGATTTTTTTACCTTCCTTGAAGGTGACTGGGCGACATCAAAAGTTTTATTGCATCTCCACCTGGAGTGATGCGCGTTCGAAGCTCTACTTTTGTTTGCATTTTTTGGCAGGCACGAGTGCACTTGGCTGCTGGGGAGTACTCAGTGGATTCCGGCACGCTTGTTCACGGCAGCTATGATTGAGAGAAACAATCAAGATTTTACTGTAGATAATTTGCTCTCTGAGGTTGGAACCACATCAGACTGGCAAGACTAGCGCCTTCAGATGCATGTCAGCTCTATGCCTGCAAGCGCCAGGCATCATTGAAAGCTCTCTCCGAAGTGCTTGGTATGGTGAAGCGTTATCGGCGGAAGCAGAGGATGGAGGTCCAATGGCCGAATTGAGCCCGATACGCAGGGTCCAGTGGCAAGGCATGACACCACCCGTTGCAGGGTTTGCTTCTGACACCACCATCCAATCACCTTCGAACACCTCGTCCTTGCCAACCTGAGGCAAGTAGCCGCAAGTGCTTGCGCTCATAGATTCAATTCACAAAAGACACTACTCAAGTCTCACCGGCACCAGTCAAGTTTTTTGAGGCTTCTGTGCTGGAGCTGGTCGCCAAAGCGATGCTGGCCATGCCGACCACAGAGGTCCAGGTGCGTTTGACACGCCACTGGGGCCATGGAAGCGGTCGGGTTTTGAACCCGATGGGATGGACCCGAGCAATGGGAAGTTGTGGTGAACTCGACCAGGTGAATGGTGGATGGGGCCATGTTTGATGGCCACTGTAATGGGTTTGTACTATGACTATGCCTGTTTGAACCTGTTTGGATGACCTTTGGTTCTTCGCCTCTGCTCCTTCAGTTGCACTCCTTCAGTGTGCACTCCTTCAGTTGGCCCTTTGAGACTTGACGGGCCAGCAAGCGGTCTTCAGTGGTCTTCGGCAGCCATTTGTTGGCTTGCAGCTGAGTAGGACAACATGAAAAGCAGTTGGCATGGCAAATGCCACCTACATGTTCAAGCTGTGAAGGCCCTGTAGCAAAACGTAGATTTCTTTATCCAATCCACTACAGGAGTGCTGAACAGATCTTATCAGATCCAAGACTCGGATTCACCTGTGATCTTTGGAAATTGTAGCACCTGCTTATGGTCAGAAACATGTCCGGGTGACCCACTTTGATGAGCTTACTAGCTGCTAGCTCCTTTCCCGAGTGTTTGGACCACCAAAAGACGCCTGAAAAAGAGCGATCGTGGCCGGAGAAGGAAGCGCTTTGGTGATCGTGGCCATGGCCCCAACGAGGGTTCTCCCAAGCGATGGACGAAGAAGCGAAGGGGGCAAAGGCGACGGTCATGTCTTTGAAGATCTTTATTGAAGGTTCATTCTTTTTTGGCTTACGTTGTTTTATATTGGCTTATCCAGGATGCCGGAGAGGCGACACCTCAGGACTGGCTATGTTGGGTTCTGTTTCCTTGGGGCTTTTCAGCATGTGCGGAAGGCATTCAGAGTCCATTTTGCCAGGCTAAGAAAGGAAGCAAAGGGCCCCAGAAGGGCTCCGGGAAGGGCAAGGGCCCTTCGGGTCCTAGCACAAAAGGCAAATCCAAAGGGAAAGAGGCCAGCCTGGAGCTCTTTTGTGTGAGTCATGTGCTGGCTTTGAGGAAGTAGAGAATTGTTGTTGGTACTAGTATATAGCTTCTTGTTACTAGTAGCCATGCCCTCCAACCTACTTGCGATGGGCCTCCACCTAATAGCGTCCTAATACTCCTTTGTGCCTTTTTCTTTGGTTCCTTTTCTTTCAGACGCGAAATCAGCGCTGCTGCCCGGCACGACATCGTCTTCAGGCCCCGAGCGTCCCTTCTTGGCAGAAGCCAGAGATATCTTCAGAATGGCCGCTGAACTTGACAACGTTTTCAAAACAACAACTAAACGTCAAAACGTTTTAGTTTGCTTGAACATGTCTAGTAAACTTGAACATGTTCCATATTGTTCCACTAAAGATTCCTTCAGAGATATTCAAAGTCATGTTCCGAGGCAGGTAGAACGTGCATGATCCTCAGCAGCCTTAGACTTCGAAGATTGCACAACGATGTCGAATCGAATCGAATCGCCTTACTGTCCTCCTGATTGGCTTAGATGGTCAATTGGCAGCCCATTCGTCAAACGAGTCGCCTGGAAGGGTCGGTGCTGGCCCCTAGAGACGGGTCGAAGGAGTGTGGTGGGGCCGTTGAGGCAGGCTCAAGTATATATGACAGTGACCAAGGGTCAATGAGTGGGCATGTCAAAATGCAATACGATGACACGCTATAACTATAACTATAACTATACTCACTGCTTCGAGGCTTGGCAGGTTCACATCATATGTATAATACTATATGCTCTGGGAGTTGGAAGGCACGGCGTGACCACTTTGCTGAAGGTTTGGCAACAAGTTCATGATTCCTTGGATGGAGGAGTCAGTTGCTCAGCAGTTTGATACCAGAATCCAGAATGACAAATACAACAAACAAAGCAACGTTGAAAACTGCTGAAATGTGTGTCCATGTGTGTCCACTTCTACGAATTTCTGCGAACTCACCACGAGAGGAGGCAGAGAATCTGAGGCCGCGAAGCTGCCGGAGGAAATCTTGGGACGCTTCATGCGCAAAGTCTCGGAGGCGTGACCTTCCCAGACCCTTGGCAAGCCGCCTCAGGTCATGTTCGTTGGCGCTTTTTTGGCAGGTGCCACAAAAGAGGGCGAGTGATGTTGGTCAGCCGGGCCCCCTGTGCTTGGCATACGGCATACCTTGAAACTTTCACACTTTGTGTACTAGTCACGGCTAGTCCCACTGGGCAACAAGCCCAGGAAGAAGACAACGACCAAACGGCTGCTGTCAGCGAAGCAAGCATTGGCTCGGCTCTCAGTGTGTTGATTCCGAGTGCCGCCACTACTTGGTACTGGTAGTGCACATAGCCTACATCATGCTGCTCGCCTCGATCGAGCCGATTCTTGTGTTGTGGGAATACTCCACGCGACAGGGTTAGATTCTCGGCCCTGGCGAGGTGGCTGACATTCACCATGCTTTGCTCACAAGGAAGGCACAGGATACACATGCTTTATGTAAGGCACAAGAAAAGGTGTTTGTGTTTATGTTTCTTTCGTGCAATCCGCTTTTTAACTTGTTTCCCTCACACTGGTGTTTGTTGATGTACTTGTTTTTGTGAATCCCCCTTGCTCTAAGCTTTTGCACAACTGTTCATGTGCCACCACATTGTCGATACGGCATGTTATCTTGGTGTGTGCAGGGCATTCGCACAGTGAATGACCTTACGTGGATTCTTGGACCAGTCAAGGTGCAACAACGGCGCTGTGATCAACAGCGTAACGAAGCATTAAGAAAGAAAACTACCATGCTAGCCTGTAGCTCGCCATAGCCTCTGGCTAAACTCATGGAGAGAGAGAGAGAGAGATGCGTCTTCGCTCAGCCAAGCGTCTTCACAGCGTCTTGCAGGACGAATGCAGTGAGGATGCACTCTCGGAGGAGACAGCAATTGGTTTGGCCACCATCCATCTCAGTCGGTCAATGGATAAGTTCGAGGATGTTGTTTATCCCCACCATTAGTGCTACGCATATAATTGTTTCCGGGTAAATGGTGTCAGATAAGCTTTCGTGTGAATCCTGGAACTGTAGCAACAATATGCAACAATGGGCAACATGCGTCCTGCATCGTCCTGCATGAGGATGACTTTTGGATCGAGTTGCTGGATTCAGTTACATGAATCATGGTCCCAAGTTGAATTCTGCAACTTTTTGGCATAGCCCAACTTATTTTCCAGGTGTTCTCTCACAAAGTTGTGATTCAAAGTCCAACACAGTGAGGCAAGTTGTCTCGCATCTACTCTCACTTTCGGCAAATCTCGGCCTGACGATTAGCGAGAGATAGAGAGAGAGAGAGATACTCTAACCGCTTCCGAAGCTAATAGCGATGGCCTCCAACCTAATAATTAGTATGTCCCACGATGTCCTATACGATTATATAAATTTGAAGATGGTCAATGCTCGCTCTGGCCATGTGCGCCGCGCCATGTGCTTTTGGTGCTTGGGCACCGCCTACCTGACACTCTCAAGTAGGGCTGATGCTTTTGGTGGCACATTTGCTTCTCACCTTGTTGAGCAGAGAAGTTTCTTTGGGTTTCTGGTGTTCCCACGGAAACACAGACAAGAGGAGGTTACATCCCAAATGGTATATACTCGTGTACCTTAAACGCTGCCAGTTGTCGCCCCATCGACTTCCACGTCGACTTTCCTACCTAGGCTTTCAACCCCACTCCGCGATCGACAGCCTTGGATGGTACCTTGCGACAGCATTTTTGCCGCTCGAGAAGGGCATCCAGCATCAGGTCTGCCGAGCCCCTCAATCTCAAGGGCAGCGGGTCAAAACGGGACAATGTCCTACCACCTAACGTGTGTTTTCAAGCAGTTTCTGTGTTGGTGTTTGAAGCCCGGAGGCGGTCACTGTGCTCACGGAACACAAAGCTGATCACCTGCCACCTAATAACGAGCCAGGGCCTCCCAGGGCCTCCATTCCAAAGTAGCCTTGGAATTGGGGGGAACCCTGATGATCCCTAAACCGACCGATGTCTCAAGTCGCGTCGCTGTGCCAAGGAGCTACCAAAAGCCAAATCCCACACCGCTTTGGACCTTGAAAGTCACCCAACTGCTGTTGTTTTCAGCGAATGTTTGCTTGGTCCGCTTCATCACCGTCTACTACCATGTGCCGACCTCGGCTGTTTGACGGAACCAGTGCACTGCTGTCGTCTATGATTGATGTTGTAAATGATCAATCCCGCAGTAGGGAAACTGGCCCACGACCCTGATTAACAAACCTCCTTGTCTATATGGGAGTCGTTCTAAAATCCGTGTAATGTTTTTAGTGGACGAGTGACATTCTAGCTTTTTGAAGTTATGTTTACCTGCAGGGGCGAAAGGATGCGAGAGCGCGGCGAAAGGTTTGGCGAAAGGCTAAACTTGATAGAAATATATCATGGATAATTCATACATGTATGCACATGTTGTGCATATATCTTTGTGTCTAAAACAAACAGAGATAGTGGTTTCCATGCAAGGCGTGATAGGCAGAAAGCTGCAAGAGTAGTGGCTCAGCATGTAATATCCCCAAGGATATGTATCACCAGCTTAGTGAACACCCCAGCATGTCATAGATGCGTACGAAAAGAAACAGACAGCAATAAGAAATCTTGCAGACGGATCACAAGAGAAGATTCAAGTAGCAAAATTCCCCAAACCGAACGAGGAAAAACGCGAAAGCTTCGCGAAAGCGACGCGCAAGGTTGGCGAAAGACGAGCCTGCCCGAAACCATCGGGAGCCCAAATGGGCTAGTCCAGAGTCCATGCCATGTCGCATCTTGCTTTTCTTTTCCAGGAATGGATGAACAACAACTGTCCCGAAGCCAAGCGCCCCAACCGCAACACCACCTTGCCCAATGCAAGTGCCACACCTCATCAGTGACAGGGAAAAAACTGCAAGAAGTCATGAGAAACAATTACTTCGAAGACGGAGTCGATGGCAAGAAAAGAAACAAGCTGCAACGAAAGATGTCTGAACGCCCATGAAGGAGAAAAGATCTACCGAGCGCCCTTGGAATAACGGGAACCAAAAACCAAAGTTATCCAGAATCCACAATCCACACTCCCCAAAGTAGTAAGTAGCAGCGGCACATTTATTGTTGCATATACGATGGATGAACTTTTGTGGCTCTACTCAGATCCTCCACCTCATATATCCTAATACATTTTACATTGGGGGCGAAAGGATGCGAAAGATCCGCGAAAGCGCGGCGAAAGAACAATTTTTGGGAACCATAATTTTGAACAACCCCCATATAATATGGTGTTTCTTTACGCCATGCCCAGTCTTGGATTTTCATTCGGTGATGTTTGACATTGCAAAGTCCATTTGCTCCAATTTGCCGTCCATGAGGAGTTGGGTTTCAGCCGCAAACTCATGGGCCTTTTGCAGTTTCTGATGCCGATGATGTCCTTTGTGGGTGGCCTCTTTTGGTCTGTGATTGTAGACCGGACTGGCTCCTATAGAGGCACCCTCACCAGCACCAGCCTTCTTGGAGTTGTGGCAGTCTTTGGATATTTGTTACCACAAATTGGACACAACTTACCGTTGCTTCTGGTGATTACCTTGCTACATGGGTTCCTTGGCTTTGCGAACAGGCGACCGAATCGAACAGATGAGACGTGGTGGGCTCCAAATAGGCCCTAAATGGGCTGTACAAATCAGAGAGAGAGAGAGAACCTTGATGTTATTGATGTTTATATAGACCCCAAATAGAATCAAATAGATAATAGGAAAGTAGATCCCCGCAAAAAAATGTCTTGGACAAACCGTGCCACTATCTATTAGATATACACCCGTGTTATACACCGATGTTTTCGAGGGATGATTAGAGAGGAAATGTTTTGCTTCAGCGTGGACAGCACCATTTGGCCCAGGTTTTTGACAGCACCGTCTGGCCCTATCGTCGACGGCCTTTGCTTAAAGGTCCTGTCCGAACAAACAGCTGCCAAGAAGGAGCTTAAGATGAGCGACGTAGCGAACAAACCAGGCTGCTGGAATTGCCGGAATTCCAAGCTGTTTTTTGATTGTTTTTTGGGACTAATCTCATTATTATTCAACAAATTGAAGGGCCACATGCAGATAACTGTGGACATGCAGGCTTAATATATATATATATATATACGGTATATAATATTGATTTTATCAGCCTCGTCCGCATGTCCAAAAGATACCTTGGACTTGCCACGACATCATGTTGATCGTTCGGCATCATGTGCGGATGTTTACAGTAGAGACAAGCGCCGCGCGGCGCTGTCAGGAGGACTATGGAGATCAACGGTTGTGGAGTGCAATTGGCTTTGGCAGCATGGCGCTGGTGGCTGGAAAGCTGGTGGACTGGGGTTGGCGGGTTAGGACAAAGTTGGTGGATCAATGTCCGGCCAGCAACCTGATTTAGACACAATTGGCAGTGTACAAGTGTGCCGCTCGTTCGTTAGTCGAAAAATGCAAAGCCATCATAGGTGGTGGTTTCAGAATGTTTCAGATATTTCTATGTTGAACCTTTACTGAATATGATTGATCCCTTTGACTAGTATCTTATTTCAAGTTGGTTGAAACTCCCTTGAAACCTGTGAAACTGTTGAAACCACCAACCAGCAGCGAGCCGGCCGACTGATCGCCAGGACATCTATGGGACCAAGTGCATTTTCTTTTGCTACGCAGTCCTTGTGGGGCTAAACATTCTTGTAGTTCAGCTGTTTATCTATGACAGCCCATCCTCCAACCAGAAAGGTGCTCCTCCCCAGGCGAGACGGTGGGCGAGACGTTGCACCCCTTGTTGCCACGTCACGGGAATACGCCCCGTGACGTGCAGCTTGCGATCTTGCGGGGCATGTGATATCTTTGTTGCTGAATTCATCCACGTACGATTTCATTATGAACGTTTTATTTTGACTTTGTTTGAGGAACAAGTACTAAAGCAAGTATAAAAGACGTTCGGAACAGATTCATTTCATGGGGCAAACTTGCCAGGTGTCCTTCACACAGTGGCTCAAAACCCTGCTGAAGTTTGAGCCCTTGTGGATGTTGATCAACCTTCTGATCTATGGCATGTTGATTGCTCTCATTGAGAATTTCCTGAATGCCCCTCGCACCTTCAAGCAATTCCACGCATAGTTTTGCATAGACTCCATATGACCATGGGCCCAAACATGTTTGTTATCAACACGCGTTCAGGTCTTCATTGTGCAGGACTTCAAGAACGCGCCCAATGTAATTGTCGGTGCAGCAACTGCAGTGACTTTACTGAGGAGAAGCACAGTCACTGAAGTACGAATACGTGGAGTATATCCAAGACTTGAATCACACAAGTGACAAGACACACCTAATTGGGGTTCTTTGGGTTCATTCCTGTTCATTCCTATTGGTTAATTGTTGTATCATAAGCCAAGGTGTACGGCTAATGAGCAGCTGAGAAACAGGGGTCAGGGGAACAACTGTGTCTATGCGAAAAACTATGAAAAACTATTCGCGTTGAGCCACCAAGCTTGTCTTTCATGGAGCTGGGCACGGAGAGTTTGGCTCGAAACTGTTTGCCAAAGATGTCGCAAAAGGATGCACAGGTGCAAAAAGCCAAACAACTGCATGATGCCATCGAAAAGATGACCGAGGAGACTTGACACGGAAGCAAAAATACGTTTCCAGCAACTCTGCGGCTCGATATGCTGCATTTGGGATCGGGAAAAATCAGGTGCCCCTGACTGTTCTTGGGAGGGGGTAAACTAACGCACCCCATGAGTGTCCTTCTAGATGTTCAGTTTGTTTAGCTGAGTCCTGAGTGTCCTTTGCCCAGGACACTGAACGGTTGGAAGCAGAGGTGAAGCAATTGACCGAGGACGCTGAGTGGGTTAGGTCTTGCATGGTTGGACGCTCAAAGAGAAGGGCTGTAAAGCACCAGTTGGGCGTTGTGTTTTTTTTCAAGAGGACATGGTACTGTATCATGTTTCGAGTGGCAAGCCTTCCAACAACCTGAGTTTCGAGTTACAACCTGAATGTTTTTTGACTGAGATGCGTCCATCATTGCAGAGTAGTATTTTTTTTCCAGGAAAAGGTGGTCGTGGAAAGAGACCTTGCAAGCCGGCTGCAACGAATAAAGGAGATTGAGTCTGGAATGCCTCAAAAGGCCTGGACTTGATCGTGTTGACGGAAGAAAACCTTCGTTCAAACGTCCGGAGGTGCAACAGCTGCAACAGCTACAGCAGCTGGAGCAACAGAAAGAAGCCGAGTACATGAAGATGTTGGAGGACTTCAGTATGTGCTACAGTTGCGTCACAGTTGGTTCACCACAAATCCAACATGCTGCTAAATCTACATGTGACACGTGTGACATGGTGTATGTCGAAAGTGTTCAAGCTGGATCACTTTGTGGCCCCAGGCCACTCCTACCTTGGTGCAAGTCCTGAAGAAGTGAACCTGGCACCCACAGCTCGGCTGCTCCGAGCATTTCACGCTTTCACCCGTTTCAACTCCGAAGCAGGCATTGTTCGCGCGGTTGTTGGAAAGGTGGCACAGTGCTCAGGAGCAAGGTGTCTCATGCATTCCTTTTCAGTCCACTTATATATTCCAGGTGTGTGTGTGTCAAAAAGGTGCGCCTGTAGTTGCAGTTGCTCATGCAGAGTTCTATACAGTCATGTAGGGATGGAGAGGCCTCAACATTTACGGCCAACTTCAGTTTCACAACATGCAGGGAGGGTTCATACAAAAAAAATGTGAAAAGACCATATGCTTGCACATGTACTTGGTGTAAGGTGATGTGTGTCTTCGAGATCCCTGTGTTCAAGTACATCGACAACTTGTGGACCAAGCGTGGCTATAGCTTGGTGACAGTGCTGTGGTTTGCAGAGCTGGTCGCAAAGCCGGCACTTATACACGTTTTTTCAGGTTTCTTAAGTCTGGTGGTGTGACTCATTCTTTGCTCATTTGTATGCCCATGTTCTTTCACACATCGAGCCTCAGTACATCTTAACACTGATTTTGGGCGTGCAAGGGTATTATATATCTCACTAGTACGGGCAAAGACCCATTTACAAGGGTTTCTAAGGCATGATATGCTATCAGTTTCTGAAAAAAGTTTGGACCTATATGCAGGATCTCAAACCCAGCTTGACACTGATTGGTTCGTGCTCATTGTGGTGGGTCCATGAGGGGAACTGCTTGTGCATGGGGAATGCGTGAAGAAACATCAACGATGTTTGAATGCTATTGCTATGGCTGGCTTATGGCCATTGCAGCAACTAGAAGTAGAAATGTACCCCCAAGCATGCCCTCAGCCTCAATCCCAATTCTTTGCTTAGTGTTTCTTGGTCTCCTATCGCATGGCTGTGCGTGCTGAGGTCATGGCTTTGCGTTGCTTCCTCTATGCCATTTTGCCACGACATCAGTGCCTTGTCACTTAATGTAGTGTCCAGTGTCTCTCGTTGCTTTCCCTAGCCTTGGCTCACTAAATTCTACCATGGTCACGATTTTGTTCTTTTCATGTTTGTTGATGGTTGAAAGTACCTTGTTTTTACTTATAAGTGGACTTTGCTGACGTCGTCGACCAGCTCGTACAGCAATACTTGTGAGTGCCTTCACTGCTTTGTCAAACCCGAGGCCATGGCTGGTGCTGTTTGTTGAGCCACTCCACGGTTTCACCTTCGCAGCAGTCTGGTGTGCCACTGTCACCTATGCAAACCGTTTAGCATTACCTGGAACAGAGGCGAAGATGCAAGCGCTCATCAACGGCCCCAGGGAAGCACATAATTGTATATTGCATTGTTTGCCACAGATGATGAGAACAGAAGATGTAAAGGGAAGGCAGGATGCCACCTTGGATATATGAAGACTCTCTTCTCACCTGCTTAGTCAATTCATGTTCGTTTATTTGCATGTTTAATATATAAATTCAAAAGTTGAGTTGAGCCTTCGTCAGAAGCCGTAAGTCATGCAATAGCAGGTTGGGCAGTCACAGAGAACAATCAGCAGACAGTTTGGGCCACATGTGCCCTCAAATTGGCCATCCTGTGCTTTTGATTAGATTTTCTTCGACTAACATGGAGATGGAATCGACCGATCTTGTAGAGGATCATGCTAGGCTACACTTCCATGCTGGGACGATAGAGCGATACATATTATGTCGCTGAGGCTTATATTTCAATGTGGCAGCTGCTTTGGGCTCATATTTTTGGGGCTGTGCATCGCAAAAGCCTCCAGCTGGCTTGGGCTTTACTAACTGTTTCATCTTGGACGCTTGGCTTCAAGTTCTACCCGAATCTCGGAGGGTGGTGAAGGTCAATGTTGGCAAGCACCTTAGACTCTTAGACTTTTCCGGTGAGTCAAAATCAAGACACCTTGAGCCTTTGATTACCAAGGACGGAGTGTTCACCATAGCGTGGTTGTTGATATGGGCCGTGGGGTATGCCATGAAATCAAGGATGCGGAAGTCAAGGACATACCCCTAGCGTTGGACCTCGCTTCCGGAAGCAAGGATTCCGTGACTTCCAAGTGAAGGTCGCAGATGGCCAGGATTGCTCCGCCTTCGTCACCCAAGCCTCGACGTGGTGTTGTCGTGGAAGTCGATCTCACGTGCCCAGCTGGTGGCATTTGGTGGCGGTTTGACCGACTACATGAGCTCCCGGAAGGTCGAAGCGCCTTCGGGAATGTCGTGGCAGAACCTCCGCTCCACAAAAGTGAGTGTGAGTCTAGCAGAGCATACTTGAGCTGCGCTTTTGCACTAGTGCGACTTGCTGAGATATTGATTCTGAGCTGATATAGCCAAGATTTGCTCGAGGCCCTGCAGGGCTTGCTTGGAGCAGCTGCTGGGGAGGAGACCTCTTCAGATTCATTTTGCATGTTTGTGCCGTTGGAATTGGGTGGGATTTGCTTTCACACGTGTGCATGTGGAAGATAATTGACTAATGCAGGAGCGAAGCCTGACAGCAGCGGGGCAAGCATTGAAGGCTCCGTTGTGGGATTGTTTGGGCTGCTGCTGTATGCACTCTATGCTTGGTATATATACATATGTTAAAAACAACAATATACATATTTGTTGGATTTGGGAGTGCATTTCCTCTCCACCATACAAGAGTCCTTGACTGCCAGACTGCTTGCTACTATTTCTTGAGAAAGAATATCCTTGCACTTTTTGACATCGAAATGCACAAGCAAGGTTGAATGACCTTTTTCTGAACAGCCTTTGTTCTTTGAACAATTAGAGCTGCGTTGCTCGTAGATCTAAGTCGCCTGACACCAACCCTTCGCGTCTCGTTCGGCTCCGGCGGCGCTTTCACCGAGGACGGGGCACCGTCGGAGTTGTTCCTCCGTCAGTTGCTGGAGCGTGAGCCATTGCAAGAGCTACAGATCCGCGTGCAGTTCGTCCCACCCAGAGACGACGGTGACCGGCGGGTCCGATCGGATCTGAAGAAAGAGCGGTCGCGAGTCCGGCAGAAACTCGCACTGATCATCTCGAAGTACAAAAAGATGTTTTCCTGTTGCAGACACATTGCTGGCCTTGTTTGGTATATTGGATTATGTTGGAACAGGGCCGGCCACATTCGTTGGTTTAGGATTGGAAGAGATCAGGTGGCTCACCACGTTGAACTAACTCCTCAACTTGGACGTTGCTGCTTCCTGCCAGCAAGGCTTAATCTGGACATGGCACACTTTGATCCTCGAGTCCGAGACTTGGAAAGCGGGCCTGGCCCTGAGTAGATGTCACAGGGCTGGACCTTTTGTTGGGCACACCGAGCATTTTTTATGTTCTTTGGTCTATGCTTCGATGCTTGTTCCCTTGGAGCTATGCTTGAAAACCTATTGGACCAAAAAAAAATCACAGAGAGCTGCAAGGCTGGACCTTGCTCTCACGGCAGCTTGGACAATCATCGATTCAAAAGCCATGCCAATCCTGTTGGAGGGCATTCTTCTACTAGGTGCGGGGGCAGTGAGTTGTTGACGCGTGTGATATGTGCATGGTGCCAGACTGTGGATGACCCAGTCTCATCATGCAACTGACAGGTAACTCCGTCAATGCAGCCTCCAAGAACTTGGGTGGAGCTGTCGGGGTCACTTTAGAATCCTTAACCAAGCTGGCACATACTCGGTGCTTGCCAGCCAAGCAGGCCAGGTTGTAGCACAGCACTTGGTGAATGCTTGACATTGGCTGAGAGTGCTTTGGCTTGGCTTATTGGCATTGGGTCTAGCTTTCTAGCTTTCTTTTGCATTTTGATCCGTTACCTGGGAGACCTTCCCGCCCCAGGCGGCTGGCAGCAAGCGGAAGTCTTCCCGTCCTGCACTCAGCCGGTGAAGCTGTTCGCTTCTCCGTGTCCAGGTGTTGCAGTTTTTTTTTCGTCACCGTTACTATCCGTTATTGTTTAATTAACATGTATTGCGCGGTCAAGCCTTCGTGAGGTAGATGACTATGAATAGTAGAAGTAGAAAGAGAGATGGTGTTCTTGGGGCCACTTGACCTGGGTGTCACACTTTAAGCATACTATATACATACGTTTGAACATGGCTCTCATCCAAGCACCGCGGCAGTGCAACACCTCAGGAGTGGAAGTGCATTGGAGGTTCTGGCATTACATTTGGATCAGGCATGCAACATGTGCTTATATGATGTATGCTTGACTGTGTGAATCAAAGAGGGCCATCACTCACGGTGAACACTTTGTTGTGTTTGGCAGCAGTCTAGCACATTAGTGAGGTATGTTGGATCAATCACCGTGCAAGCAGCAACTAGAAGAACAGATTTGACAGCTTGACTTAGGATTGTTGGAGTTGTTTGAGAATCGTGCTGGTATGCAGGAGAAAGACCAATTTGTAAAGGAACGATAAGGAACGGGGCCACTGGTCCAGATTGAAGAGCATGGTGCAGCCTTTCAGACTCAGAGTTGGAATGCAGCATCACTTGGTTGTTGGCCATTGGAAGAATGATACAGCTTGGGAGGCCAACGAAGGCTTTATTTGCAACCTGATCTCCGACTTGGAAGCATGTCGGATCCTGATTGCGCAAGGTCTAACACTTGCTCGACCATCCTAAGTCCGAGAGATGGTCCAATAGCGAGGAGAGCCCCAATGGTGGGTGAAACTTCAGTTAAATGATAGGGAGAGGCCCCAGCTTAATTGATACCAGTATATATGACCCCGATTTGTTGGAAGACAGAGAAAAGTACACAAATGCATGTATGCTCAATATCCAGCGATGCCGGAGTTGCAGATCTGGCGCAGATATTTGTTCGATTTGGATCATGTAGAATGACTTGTCCATTTGTAGTTGCTCACTATGAGGCCATTTTGCGAAGGATTTCGACCATCAGATGATGGCCAGCTTCGTGCAGGAAATCCCTCCTGGCAGTTTTGCGGAGATCAGTTCTCATTGAATTGTCTCGCCTTGCGCATTGGCATAGTGGCCCTGCTCAAAATTTGCATTGTGGCTGCAGCTTGCTCAAGTCCTAGACAAGAAGAGGCAGACAGGAAAAGCACCATGATTGGAGTCAAGGCAAGTCTAGATAGATATTATACACAGGATGTGATTCTGTTGATTCCACGAATTCAGTTCAGGTTCCGCGCTGCCAAAAACATTGGTAAAAACATTGGAATGCGTGTTTTACTAAGTATGTATGGCTTGTGGATGGCCAAGTCCTTTGGCTCATGAGCCAAGTCATCGATGAGGAGATGTTGGGAGTTCCTTCGTCGACGTTCGCGCCCTGCTGTGGAGAAGAATGGTTTCAGAATTCCATGAAGACGCTGAACCTGGCCATCGGCCGCAGCAGATGTGGCCTTCTGCCAGCCGGTTCATACAATTGGAAAATCAAGGATCCATTCGTACACATGTTGGCGACGAGTGTGCAGCTCTTTGCACGGAAGCTCTTCTTGCCGAGGAACACCACCTGGTTTTTACTCAGTACCGTGATTTGGAATGGAGGCCTTGTGAGCAGTTGGTGCCCTTTGGCTTTGCAAATGGCCAAGCTCATGCAGGCAGAGATGCACATCCTTAGTGCATTGCCAGCTTTGTCAGAGGATACTCCAGAATACATTTTGAGAGAAATCCTTTTGGAGTCCATGCGAATTGAGGGGCAGGGATCACACACCGTGGCCATGGATCATCAGCTGCCGGATGGCTCATCCTTGGGAGATGAGTTAATCGCAGAGGCGCGAAGCCGCTTGAGACGTTTCCGCGGCTATGTGCGAAGCCCAGGGTCATGGCAAAGCCCCTCATGGGCTCAAGATGTGGATGTCCAGCTGGCACTGACTTGGAATGTGGGACTTAAAGAAGTTCACATCTCGAATTTTTCCGTGGGCGATTTAACGGACTCGCGTTCCTTCTGGATGGCCACCAGCCCATCCTTGTGGGAACAGGCGCTTCTGGGTATACGTGCCTCCTTCGAGGAAGTTCACAGGCGCTTGCAGGGACGCGTGAATTATGTATTGGCTGGTGGCACCTTACTGGCACTCTTGCGCCATGGCACTGGCGCCAGGACAATTGACCGGGTCGTGGATTTTGTTGACAAGGATATTGATGTACTGGTGGTGGCCAATACAGCGGCAGACTGGTGGGCAACTGTTTCAATCCTTGACGAGACTTTGAGATCTGGTGGTTGGCAAGGCTGTACTTTGACTGTGCGAGACGCAAAGACCATGCAAAGAGAGTTGGAGTTGGACAAGCTGCAACAAGAGATGGGTTTTCCACTTGTCAGCCGAGGGGTGATGGAATTGGTATGTGCCGTTTTTGGGAGTGACTCAGAGACCTTTGAACCTGCAGTTGTTCCCTTCAATGCAGTTTGGGTCAAACCCTTTCGTTTTGCACAGCTGATCCGTGGTCGGCGGATGTATCGTTCATCCTCTCAAGAAGAGGCCAGTTTCCTGATGTCCAGTAGTGCTTGCAGTCATGATGGTGCTTGCTTTGCACTGTCACACTTCCCCTTCCAAGCCTGGCGTGGGACTTTGCCGCTCCAGGAGATTTGGCCTCCGCGTTCCTGCGTGTTCCTGCCAGAGTCGCAGCTGGTGAAGGTGATCATGCTACCCAACGGCCAACAGAACCAACGCTACAGCGTGACAATTACGTTCCCATGTCCCCGAAAAGCCTTGCAGTTGCTGCGCTGGTATGACCGCGGAGAGCTTTGGGGCCGCATCGATCAGCGGCCATGTTTAGCCTTTCCCTTGGTCGTGCATCATGACCGGGTGGAGAACACGCAAACCTCCGCGTTGATGAATCGAGGTTTGTCCCATGTTGCAATCAAGGAGATCCAGTTGCGCATGGCTTTGATGGAGGCCTTGGGAGGAGTGAGTTTATTTGATGAGTCGTTCAATTGCACGCTCTCCAGGAATGGGAGCTATTCAGTGTCGACTTCCAAGTTCAAAGGTTCCACGAATGCTGAAGCAGATTGCGGACCTCTGCTGAATCGAGGGCGCCCAGATTGGAGAAGCCCAAGTTCGTGTCCCCACCGCGTCAGGGAGTACAACGACAATCTGCGCAACACCAGACAAGTTTGGAGCGTTCAGGGATACTTGAAGCACAGATGCAGAACGAAACTCAGAAGTCAAAAGTCCGACCAGACCGTTGGTGGCAGAAGTTGCAAAGGCATGGAATGTCTATGTGTCTATGTGTCTAGTTGCAAATTGTCCTCAATAGCCCTGCAGCATGAACAATGGCAGGACTTGGCAGTTCAAGTCGGACAAGTGGGAAAGCGACTCGGCTGTAAGCAGATGAAAACCGTGATGAAAACATTGCTCAAGGATGCTCAAGGGAAAGAATCGGATCTTGAAACACAGATTGTTCTAAGAAAAGGGACCCGTCTGCCACTGGACGCCCGCATGTCGGCCATAACTCGTCAGCCCACACAGGCATTTGGCGAAGCATCCTACTGCAGAAGCTCCATGCATTCGGCCACAGAGGTCGAGAGCTGAGTGGGCTGAGTGTGCTCTTCATGGCGCTCGTTCATGCTTGTTCTTCGTTTCCCCGCTTTGGTGATTGATGATTGATGCTTTGTCCGAAGAGGGGCATGTGGCAGCACATCATGAATCATGAAGCATGTTTGGCAAATGTAAGGCACATGTGTAACTCGTGTTCACAAAATCGGTTGGCCTGGACATTCTTTACTGTCACAGTTGCTGCTACTTGGAGGCTGCAAGAGTTCGTCACCGAAGCTGATGTCCGAGTCCAACATCTTCAGACTCTTGACAGCTTCAACCCAGTTCAGCTGGCGGCCTTTGTTTCAGACCGAATGCCGGTGGAATTGGTATATAAGTGTATATATAGCTCCCTCCGCTTGTTATGTATTGAGATATTTTGGCAATGTGCCATTTGTTTGTGAGGGTGCTTGATATGTTAACTTTGTTTCTAAGATAATAGTGACATCATATCACGTCATATCGTATCTATATATTAGGTTCCACGTTACTTGACTTCCTTTATTTTAAGGGTAGGACCTTGTGACATCATCATGTCAAAGTCTCCCCGCTCTCAATGCGGCCGATCAATTGCTGTAGTTATGGTGGCGAGGATTCACAGCCCTTGCTGTTGGGGAGGTTGTGCGACTTGTCCAGATCCAATATGTGGATATATGTGGGCATTTCAGCATCAGACAAGGTCACATGTTGCACTCAAGAAGAAGCCGTGTGCAGGGCGGACATTGGTAGTCAGCACATGTCAGCACATTTATATGCTGTTGATCATGCACATTGGTGGGTGAAATGAAGGGTGAACAGTGTGTATCCCATTTGCACGCTTAGAAGACCTGCGATTTGTCATGCTGATTCGCAAGTATATATGGGCTGGCACTTACAATCCCAAGAACTTACAGTAAAGAACGCTGATTATGTGCACGATGAACGGAAGTTGATTATGTGCAAAGCTTGACCCTTTGTCATGCAGTGATGGCCAATGGCATGTGAAGATGTAGCCACTACATGCCTATTGTTGGTGTGTGGCTTACCTGGCTCTGGCAAGAGCTCATTTTGCAAAGAACTAGTGGAGAGAGGCCGAGGAGACTGCGTGGAGGGAACTTCAAAGTGGATACATTTCTGTTATGATGATGTCGAACGCTCGCTGCGAGCAGACCAGACCACCTTCCAGCCAGAGGTTTGGCAGGAAGCAAGGACAAGGATCAGTACTGATGTTGCCTCCTTGCTGGAATCGGACCATGGTCAACGAGTTGTCCTGCTGGATGACAACATGTACTATCGCAGCATGAGTACCTTGACAAATCTGTGCAAGGTTTTGTCTTGCACAAAGTCCAAAGTCAAACCCATAAGTTGTTGCAAGAAAAATGGGACAGTTTTTCGGCAACATTCTTATAGATTCGCTGGGAAAGAGAAAGAAGTCACTATCTAGTTACTAGTCAGTATGCCTCTTCGTTGCTTCTTTGACCGTCCCTGAACAGGAAAGAAGTGGTACCATTTTTGCCGCGAGCAGGGCTGCGCATACCATCAAGTCTTTCTGCAGGCACATGACACATGTCAGGACGAATTTGTCTCAGGAGGTGTAGTGGGCCTTAGGCAAAAAGGCAAAATTAGGCATGCCTGTGCAGATTCTACCCATACAAGAGTGACCTTTTTTACGTGCTTGGTCCACTTGGTATTGGCTTCGAGGGCTCCCAACCACGGTGGGAAATGGGAAGGGTCAAAAAGCGCATCGAGGCACCAAAAGCCGTGTGCTTGGAGCGAAATCGTGGTCGAGAGGCTGCATGCCGTGTCCCAGACTTTTCCATTGAGCATATGGCAGAGGCATTTGAATGGCCAGCGGGTGGCAAAACATGGGAAGCACAGGACCGAACAAAGCGAAACTGCAACAACAGATAAATATAGCAATGTCACCACTCTGGGCTCTCAGTTGCTCTGGGGTTTTCATGTAGCAGACCACAGACCACACACGTAGCTTTGAGGAGGCATGTCCGTGGCACACAGATGTCAACGGTTGCTTCTGAAGGATGGTGTGACCTTTCTGATTGACGCTGAGATCACGTCTCAAAAGCAGGTAGAAGGCTTCCTTTCGACCCCGAAACCTGGCTTCTGGAAGCCGGTGCCGCAGGACCGGGGGTTTTGTTTCAGCATGTGGTAGATACTTATTGGATTTTATTTGCTTTATATTACCATGTTGTTATGTTTCATGGCGTTGTTGGTGGGCCTCCTTAGGAGAAGCTGCAGACACTATCAACCACAGACTCTTTGCATCAGCTTCCATACGTGATCATATGTGGAGAATTGTATTGTATGTGTATATAATATATATGTACATATGTTGGATCGCGGGCCCTTTGTTGATCCTGACTTGGAGGAGAGTGAAGCTGTAGAAGAAGTCCAGAGCGACAGCCATCATTGTGACGTTGCGCTGCGAAAGATCGTCTCGCGGGCACTGGCAGAAGTTCCAAAAGATTCTTTGGCACCAGTTGGCTTAGGAAAATGAACTCGAGACCAGAAATCTGCCACCAGTTCTTGCTGGCAGCTTCTTCGTCGATCAGTTATTCACTGACTGGTGCACATGCTAGATCATGCTAGGCTGTTGGGCAAGTCTTTTGGTGGATGCACAAGCTATCTTTTTTGGTGCATGTGACTTCGGTGAGACCAATTGGTCAACAAATTCAGTGTACATTCATGTGCTCACCAGAAAAGGAAGATGTGAAAGGCCCCTTGGTGTGAAAAGGCCACAAGTGGGCCCCAAGTTGGGTCCCAAACACGACCTTTTTGATGTCCTCATGAAAGGCCGGAGCCCGGGATGTGATCTCGACTGCCCCGTAGGAACTCGGTCAGCTGAAATCCTCCCTGGCCAAGCAATGGGGTGCCCGGAAAGCGGAACTCACAAAGCAAGTGGCCAAGAGCACAGGCGGCGGCGTTTGACCTCATGGTTTTGAAGGTTTTGGTTTGTCATTGAGTCATTGATGGCTTTGTTTCTCAGGTTCCAAGATATTCTAGTGCTTTGAAGGTGGTCTCGGAGGTTCCTTTCAGTTCCCATCCCACATGAGTAGCAAGTTATTTTCTCCAGGTGACACACCTGGCCGCGATCTCATTCACGAAGCGGAGGTGTCCTTCCTTCAGTCCTGTGTTTCTGATCTACAGCAAGCTTTGCTGAAGGCCTAAGTGAATAGTTTGGACATGATTGGACAGTGTGCCAAAGCTTGCAGACTGAAAATAGTCCAGTTGTCGGGAGTTCTTGGACAGGCAAGAAAACGCATGTCGCTGATTGAAGTGGCCAAAGTTAAACCACACTCACCAAGGCCGTGAAAAGGGCAATATAGGGCTAGGGCAACAGTATTTAACCAAAAATACATGTGGGGGACGGTTTCTACAAGATCCTTCAGGCTTTGTAGGGCATCCAATGGGGATGATTCTGATTGAATTGCTGATGATCACCGAAACGGGGACACAGTGATCCCATTTCGAGGTCTGAATCAGCTCACAGGGCTTTTCCGTTCCCATGGTAGGTTAAAAGTGATGTGCTTTTGCTCAGATTGAACTGAGGAAATGTTTGGAAGAGATCGATGAGGCTTGTTGCGGCAAACGGCATCAATCATCCTTTGGGCTAGGTAAGCCTGCTCAATAACAGTCTTATGGACACATGGAAAAGGACAACACTGAATGTTGGTACAGTGCATTGTGAAAAAGGACGAGCAAAGCACCGCCAAATGGATTTGCAAAAGCTTGATCAGAGCTTTCATGGGAACTCATAGCCAGGCCACTGAGAGCTTGCGACAGTGGTTTGCTGAACCACCCAGCAGCTCTTTGCATGATATGCTGAAAGCTTTGGCTGCCTTGAGGTGTGGGGGCCAATAAAGCCCTGTTACTACACATGGCTATGCCATGTCATGTGCCTTCGGACCTCCACTGTCAATGTCACGTTGGTCTAGACTTGCAACATCCTGCCACCACTGCACTCGTTTGGTGCGGTTATTTTTGGTGTAGTGTAGAAGGGAGAATTCGCAACACGTTTTCCAGAAGGGGGTGGGAGTTGAAAGCCATCTCATTCTGTATAATGTAGCTAAGTCGTTGGAATCAGGCAGCTGCTTCCAGCGCCAAAGCCCAGCGTGGAAGACTCAGCTTTGGCCTCCGGGATTCACCTCAAAGGACACATGACACATTTGTCAAATCCCTCCAGATCTGTTGAATCTATTGAAACGTCCTCAAGCTGCCTATATGGCCCATATATGTTGATCCACCATGAACAGATTTATCGTGATTTATCACTGAACCAGTTCTGGGATGTTTTGGGGTTCAGGGACCGACTGTGAGTCCCGGGGTCGGAGAAATTCTTCGCATTCTCGCTGGGTGTGGTCGAAATTCAGGAAACTCTCAGCCCTGCACCAGACTACCGACTCAGCACTACACGGAAGCGAAGGCATGCCTTCGCTGCCCTCATGGCTGAAAGTGCATGCTGTGCTTGGCAGCACCTGGTCGGTTTTCTCCTGGCAGGCTTGAAGAGAAGAAAAAGGCGCGAGAGCAAAGGAAAGCCCAGGAGGATGCGAATACAGCTGTGACGATGGAGATCCCTTCAGAAGGACAAGCTCAGGGAGAACCAGAAGAACCAGAAGTTCCAAAGAACGATGCCTCTCATCGGGAGTGAGATCGATTCGATGACGTTGTTGCCTGCTGGCCACACACAGGTTAAAAAGAAGTGTTTGAGGTCTACGCACAGGTGCTGCTAAGCTGCTAATCCAATGTTTGCATGCAGATCAACCCCGATCAGATCACTGTTTCTTTGCGCTCACAAGGTCTTGACAGCTGAAACACAGCCTCCACTGCATGGGTGTAGGTGTTCTCTCCCGGATGCTGTAGGTCTTTCGCCGGCTGGGCCGTCAAGACCGAGGCTGGGGACCAGGCGAGGGAGATGCCCAAGGGAGAAGCGGAAGACGCGAAGGAGGTGCCTCCCTTACGGGCTTTGCATTAAAGGCTTTGAAAGGGGGGAAGAGTGGAAGCTTTGTTTTGTTTTCTTGCGGTGTGTGTGTGCCAAGTTCTGTGAACATGTCTTTTGAAACCGGCCTTGGAAAAACTCGGCATGAGCTCAAGGCCAGCAGGCTCATAGAATGCGTGCGCCGTCGCAGGCAGCCGAAGGATCCCTACTGCCGATTCCAAATTCAATTCAGCTGCTCAGCGATCTAAAATATGCTGAAATGTTGCTGAATATGAACAAAATCATCCAAAACCGGTCTTGCAATTGTCTCCACTACAGTGCTTGTTGTACTCGTGATTCCACCTGTTCACCACTTCTGTGCGAGGTCCGAAGCTTGCCAGGTGGAACCACCATCAGGTGTTTTGGCGCAGATCCTTTCCTTCAGCAAAGGAACCATTTGGATTTCCTGGCTCTTCGACTGGTCGGACGTGCCCGGCGCCCCGAGACCCTTCCTGCCGTCGCGAGACCCTTCACCGACGCTCGGGAGGACCTGCGACACCGACGGGACGACCCTCGGGACCGAGGCGTCGCGGCTTCGCCAGTGGGGCGGACCACATGTGTGCCTTTGAGGTGGTGCACTTCGGCGAGTCCGAGGAGTTGAGCCTCGGTGAAGCCATGATGGATGTGAGAGAGACGCAGTGTCCTCTAAAGTTGACGTGCGTTTGCATGGTGCCGTTGGTCACTTGGTCATGACGGCAACAGAGTGGGCTCAAAGATTACACAGTGCAGTTTGGTGTCAAGCTTGGACACTTGGACGACCACTGCCCAAAAAAAAGAGTTGTTTGGCTTGCTGTCCAGAGAGATCATAGAAACCTCAGCTTTTCCTTGCTTCCGACAGTCACTAAGCCACTAAGCCTTTGATTCTATGCCTGTGCCATGGCCAGATGCTTCGATCCAGATTCCAAGGCCTGAAAATCGGGCTATTACAATCTATCAGCTACGCACCCTGCGGATATTTTTGGAGCGGTTGTGCAAGAATGGGCAGCTCAGACAGGATGGCCGTATAATTCATTGGTATATTCTCAACATGTACCACATCAGTGATTTGGTCCTTCGACCAGTCATCACACACCTGCATGCCAAGCGCAAGTGTGACGGGCCGCCAAAGCTGTCCTGGGTAGAGTTAGTGGCCACGGAATCACAACCCCCCACAATCCTGATGAGCCATTGCTGGAGTGGCATATTTCGAGACTTCATGGCTGTGGTGGACAAGCTTGTCTTGGACCGAGGTTATCATCACAGGGTGGCCATTTGGGTTTGCACTTTTGCCAACTCCCAGTTTGGTGAGGATTTTGGCCCCAACTTGGAGGCCAGCCCCTATTACTCGGCGATTTCAATGGCTGAAGGCACCGTTCTGGTCGTGGACCGAGATGCGGGCTCCTTGAGCAGGATTTGGTGCAGCTTGGAGGTACATTTTACAGACAAGTTGGACAAGGACTTACAAGTATACACTCCAAGTGGACGCATTGGATCGCAGCTAGTCACATCAGGTCCTCTTGTGGAAGCTCTAGCTGATTGGGATGTGACATGCTGTGAAGCAACGCAGCCCTGCGATCGACGACAAATCCTGAATTACCTGGCAGACCCTGCCAGAGAGAATGATGGATTGGCTAAGGATGCAGAAGGCAGCCTGAAGTTGGAGGATGGTTGGAAAAAGATCATGGAAGATGACACCACCGACCCGTCTTTAAAACGTGCCAATGGATCGCCAGAGTACCAGCACGAGGCACAGCTTTTCAAGACACATGAACAGGTGTTTTCCCGTTTGAATCAAACTGTTCGTAGCAAGGTGCGAGCAGCTGCCTGTTGTTTTGAGCAAAGCAGCACAGCATCATGTAGAATAGGTCCAATCGAAGAGCGTGGAGTACATTTGGGTCAGATTCGTGCGTTCTTCAAAGCTTTGAAGTCTGAGATTCGTCAGCATTCAACTTTGAACTATTCCACCGCAACCACACGAACAGTGGTCGAACAAATTCAGACTTTGCGCAATCGTGGATTTTCATATGCAGAGACTGTGAATGTTGGCCCAGTTTGTCCACAGTATGTGATTGAGCACCAGTGGGACGGACGTATCTCAGATCTTGCTGCAGGAATTGAGTGGTTTGCAGAAGCACGGCAGTTGAGTGACTTTTCGAGGCTTTTTTTCGACTTGCTGGCTCTTCGTCGCCCCTGGAGTCACCTCATTGACAATGAAAGTGAATGGGATGCACCAGACCAGGCAGAAGCAGCGATCCGCTTGAATCGGGACACCGATGGCCGGGCCTTCCTTTGGCCGGGTCATGGGGTCAACATCAACCGAGCATGGTTCATGCATGCTTTCCACGTGGCCCGCAAGACAGCCAAGGTCATTGACTTTGTGAGCGCCACTGGGGCTATGGCTTGCACCGTGCCCTTTCCCGATGGCACATGGGCATTTGGAACCTTCGATCCGAAAATTGCTGAGAAGCTGCTGGAGCTGGATGCCAGAGAGAGCAAGTCCACATACCAGAGGGATGTGGATGAGATTTTGGGGAAGTTGGGCTCCGCCCGGGGGGGCTTCCACCGTTTCCACCATTGCTTGCGCCGTATCGCCGCTGGGCCCGTCATGCGAGCATGCGCTGTGGGTGGGAGCGACGAGGAGATCTCGAAGATCCTACGTATTGGCTCAGGAATTGTCATCAACAGCACTTCCTTGCAAGGAAGCTTGGGACGCATGCCGGCGCATGTCGCAGCTGCTGCTGGTAACGTTGCGGCCCTGGGAGCCCTTCTGAATTTGGGTGCTGATCCCAATGTTGAAGATCACATCCATGAAACACCCTTGCACTATGCTGCTTTCAGTGGACACTTAGATTGCGTCAAGCTGCTTTTGTCCAGGAGTGCTAACACTGCCGCTGAATCTGCCTTTTGCGAGACGCCCCTTGATGTCGCCATGGACAACATTGCGGAGTTCCGTGGTGTTGAGACGAAGAAGATATGCACACTCTTGGAGGTTTGGGAGGCGAAAGATGAACATCCAAAGAAGCGAACAAGAAGGATTGAAGATTGAAATAAGAACGGTCCAATTACTACTGCGTGCGTTGATGGTGATGCAATGTAGAACACCCTTCCAACGCAGCGAACCAAGCAGCGTTTGACAGCCTCTCCTCAGAGGTGCAGAACCGGTGCAGAACCGGTGCTAGTTGGTGATGCGGCCCACGGCTGTGGTGGGATGGCGAACTCGCAGCAATCAGCAGAAGATCCCAAATGTATGCAAAGCCTTGTCCTGGAAATGTTCAATCGGATGAAAAAAGTTTGGTGTGTCATGTCTCCACCTGACTTCAACTTGGGACTTTGTGTTGTTCACAGGGCGTGCGGTACTTCATGGGTTTTTGCACTTGTAGTGCAGAGTCTTGGTCTTATGAATCAACGTATTTTTGCACAAACACCCCAAGACAGTCATAAATGACCACCAACTATATTTATCGTAGTGATAAAAGAAGAGAGAGAAGAAGAAAAGGAAATCTATATGTAATGTAATGATATGTGTATATATATATATATATTGACAAATGTTCCAATGGACAACATCCCAATAGCGGCAAATCCTTAGGGAAAAAGGGTCATGCAGTGATTCACGTACCAGCACTGAAACAAGCCGCATGTTCTTTTGGCATGAGCAGTTGCACTACCCAAGCAACCAAACCAAGACCTACACAGCACCAACACTTGACCGATACACAACTGCATTGATAGCCGTACTTGGCCATTCACCAACAAGCAATTACAATACGTGTATACCGATGTGGCACTCCAGACACCATCTAGACATTATTTGGCACCCAGGCTCCTTGCAGTTTTGTCCAACCAGCTGCGTGTTTTGTCCCACTTGCAATGCTGGTAGCTCAGGAATTCGCGACCGTCCTCCAGGCCCGTGCCTTGCTTTGGAGCCACACGTCGCCACGAATTCGTGACGAGGTGGCGTTGTCCGACTGCGCCTTTGAAGATGGATGTGCCATTGGGATGCTTTGCGCTAAGGAAGGTTCAAGTTACAACCCGTGGTAGTGGGTTGAGAACTCTGGACTGTTGGCACTCACAGGCTTATGGAGTTTTTGCATCTCTTGCTCATGCTCCAAGTGAGTACAGCGACTTTCATGGTCCACAGTAGCCTTCCGTCCTTCAGGTCACTATGTGTTTGGTGTCCGGGCAATTCTTCTCAAGGGAGACCAGCTACATGATTCAGAAATGCTTTGGGCGTCACCGATCTCTTCACCAGTCCTTGACTAAGAGAGGACACTAAGAGAGGTACTGCTAGAATTGGGCCCCCAAAATGAGCATTAGTCTTGCTTCATCTAAGGTGATGCTTGATTTGAGATACTCTACCAGCAGCATTGGCAATGTGAGTACATCTTTGCCCGTGGGCTCTGTGGGATCACGGCTAATAAGCCCACCGATGGAGGAGAAGTCTCCTCAGGGTACGCCCCGCCACTGGCTCAGTGACGTCTCCTCTTGGTGCCAATCGTTATGTCGGAAAGGTCAACTGATACAGACACAACAATTTGATTGATATGTTGGTCCAGGTGAATCTGGGGGTGCTGTGTTCAAAGTCCTTTTGCTGTACAAAGGACGTGGGCGAGTGGCCAGCAGCATGGGAGATTTCATCAGCTCATTGCAGTCAGGAGGCAGCGCCCTGACGGCTGCCGCTGTTGTCCTTGCTTGGCCATTTCAGCCATTTCAGCAAGGGTGTCTAGAGGTACCCGGAGGTACCCCACTGAAAACTGACATAGACCCTGAAAACTACTGGTTTGTAGAGGAACACAGTCTTTGAGGGTGCCATTCTCAGAATCCATGTTAGTTTTCGGGAGTGTACGGATTTTGCTTTGGCATGTGGACTTCAACCGGGCTTGGGCCACAGTGCCGTGTTGACTGCGTTTGTGAGGTTCCCCCACGACAAGACGCTTGTCCTTGCGACCACCTTCGGGACGAAGTGGCACGCCCAAGGAGGAAGATGAGGCTGGCTTTGCCCCCAAAAAATGCACCGAGAGACAGAGAGAGGGAGAAAGAGAGAAAGAGAGAGCAGTGACTGAAAAAAGCTGATGTTGCGATCGATTGATGTTTTGCTTTGTAGCGGCAGCGGAGGCTTCGGGAAAAAGCACCCTGGAGTCGTGTCAGGCCGCTTGGACAATGAGTCAATGCGTGTGGACAAGGATGGACAAGGTGTTTCCGTGCACATGTGGAGGCCAGCCTGGAGAAGGGCAGCTTCGTGGAGATGGAAGTTGAGAAAAGCCAACACCAGGACCAGTCAGAGCTACCCATTTGCTAAAAACAGCGGAGTTCACATGGAAGGCCATGAAATGACACCTCTTCTGTCAAGATCTGTCAAGGAACAATCACTAGGCCAAGTGAACTAGAATAATATGAGACGTGGCTGACAAGAATCTGGGTAAAAAGATTTCCACTTCATCAACGGACAAAGAGAGATATGATAAGGATATTTCCACCCTTAAGAACTACATGTATCATAAGGATATGATTGACATTGATTGACATGCATAGTTAGATAATTATATATATAGTTATATATTGTATTATATATGTACAATTGTATTTGTTTATTTAGTTAACGCGCTTGAAAACGACGATGCAAATGGTGCTGACAATACTGTCACTATTTGCAATCCAACGCCGCGAGCACAGGAGTTGACATTGCCGGTGGGAAGAGGGGCAGATGCAGATGCTTGACTCGATAGTTAGTTGCTTTTCTTGCTTGGCATTGAATTGGATGATTTCTGAAGGTTTGCCAAGTTTGCTTCTTTGGCTTCAGGAAAGGTGTTTGTGCAATCTCTTGTTCTGCAAGCATGGTTTTTGTTAGGGGAACTAAGAGGCCTCAACCTAAAGGTGTTGCTTACAATCGAGCTCCGAGCTATGAGGTATTTGTTCCTTGAATCTTGGGCCTTAAGGTTGATGAGAGCCAGAGCCCATCATCGGTACCCATCCCATCCAAGCAGAGTGATGAGTCATGCAGCGCAGAGACTCCATTGTCAGTCTCTTGGCCCACCAAAAGAGCCATGAAGTTTTTGTCCGAAGCGCGGGTGCTTCGAGCATACAGGACTTCCCTGGGACCCCGAAGCTTCCAGGACTTCCCGAGACTTCTTGGTTTCTCCGGGCATGTCATGCATGTGAGAGCTAGAACTTCAAGGTGTTTTTTTCCGCCAGCAAAGAATGGATTCCATGGATAATCCTGTCTTAGAGAGTGCCAGATGAACACACATAATGTTGAACAAGCCCATTTGCCCATTCACAGTGAAGATTGGATGACTTGTATGATTTGTGATGCAACTGAATGCCACACCGCGAAGTATCACCAGCATCCTTGCTGGCAAGAGTTTTAGAGCATTGCATCCTGCAGAAAGGTAGAGAAGAGATCAGATGATGTAGAAAAATACGTCAAGCGAAAAGGAACAAGCACTAAAGATTCTTGTAGAAGTGCTGAAGTGCTGGTTTTTGAGTTTTGCAAACGGTCGGAAGCTGTTGAGTTCCCGCCCTCCAACGATCGCCGAGGTTGGGGACTTGGACGAGTTTGATGACGAGTCGTTGCTGCGCCTGGTCCAAGCGTTCACGTACTTGGAAACTCGAAGGTCCAGGTGAGGAAAAAGCTGTTTCTGGATTCTACGGCATGAATATATATATATATATATTATATATATATGCAGTAATTATTTAGAAGAAACACATATACCACGCATGTTGAATACTCTTAATATGGCTTTCTTGTGGTTGGATGTTCACTCAAGAGGGTGGTTAAGCCGCATGGAGAGAAGCGAAAAAAGGGTTATACAGGCCTCTTAGAGCAGCACCAGCACGCGGGCAGGACCACAGAAGCCGGGGTGTGCGGCACACCCTCTTCGTCAGATGCCAAGGATGCCCCTGAACCGCCAAAGGCGCAGGAGGTGGACGTGGCAAAGACTCTGCCAGCCAAAGAGCCAGCAGCGGAGGTCAAACCGAGCCAGGCTCACAAAGCCGCCTTCCGAGTACCAAGGGCAACCTGGCCAAGCTTGAGGTTCAAACGAAACGGACCATGACGTATCATTGAGTCGAGAGTTGTACAGCCTGGTTGAACAGTTGAATCATGTTGACAATGAGTAAGCAGGGAGCCCGGCTAGAATGATGACGGTTGCAGTTCCGTTTAACTCTTGTAAAACTACATTGATCTATATAATTCTATATATATAGGTTATAAATGTATATATGTGTGTGTTTCTCGCTGTTGGCAGAGAGGCATTTGTTTGATGGAAGTGTCGAAGAGAAAGTTCCGAGTTGCCAGAAGTTACGCATCCACAAAGCATCACATCATATCACATCAACGGACGAAGCACGTCAACTGATCCTTCCGAATTGACGTGTTTCAAGAAATCAAACCAGCACCAACAATGTCTACTGCATCACAAAACCATCCTCAAGCAATCCATCTTCACCAGAAAGGACACACAACCTCTATAGTCTTGCAAAATCTTGCAAATCTCCACCTGCCGGCTCTGCCAGAGGATGACCTGGTATGGTAGTCATGCTTGTGGGAGTACACACGCGTGTACTGATGATCTTTGATGTGTCTCTACATTTAATCCAGCTCATGCGCCGTTTTAATGCCACATATCAACTTATGGTTTACCAGCTCCTGGCATGTTTTGGTCTACTTCCAGCATCTTCTGGCCATGAAGATCCAAGGCAACTTCAGTTTTCGATGACCTGGGTACCCTGGAAAGTGCTTTGATGCAAAGCAATGTTTTTGTTTCTTTTCTTGTTTGACTCCTGCCATCTCCTGCCCCCTACATTACTTCGAAGATAGAGCGAAAAACTGTTCAGCAAATCGAGGAGTTTGTTGAGATTTTGATGAGTATGCTTTGTTTGCTCCAGAAGCTTGTTAGAGTGGCATCGGTTGTTTTTAAGGGTGGGTGTTGCAAGTCGTTGACAGGCATGGCAGATGTACTGAGCAACGTGGAGGCAGTGAATCGCGATACCAATCTGGAATCACCTTCATCAGGCACAGCGGTTGACTGCGACATCTACAGCTTGTACAGCTCATGCCCTACATGTTTGTGCTAGACCTTCAAGATCCTTCAAGCGATTCAAGCAGGTGTTTGCGATTGCATGTCAGTGTAAGAGGGATAGGAGAGTGCGGGCCTTTGTAATCCCTACAGATCCCTAGAGCAATGAGTGAGCGCCTTCCACCCCAACGGGAGCCTTGGATGATGTTCATTCCATGGCAGATGAAACGCCGTCATGCCAAAGCCATTTCTTTGCAGAGAGTGCTCACATGTGCTCACGGTCAGAAAGAGGCATGAAGAATGAGCAATGAAGGATAATGACGCGTGCAAGAAGATCATGCCATAATCACATATATAATATATAGTCCAATCCCTTTGACGCTGGTGTTCTGCAAGTTTGTTCCAAAGGTCATCACAGTTTTGTAGGCATATAAAGTGTGGTCAGAATATGGTAATGGTGAACACGTGAAGAAATGTAAGCAGATATATAACTGTAAATATAGCTCGGCAAAACAGCCGATGCCTCAAACAAAAGGCAAGACACAGACAATGTCAAAGAGAAAGTAATCAGGAACTCCAAGAAACGATTTTGCCAAAGGAACCTCAGGAACCTCATTTCTACTGCAAAATCCATGCATCGCTTCCAGCATTCGGCTATTCTGTGCCGTCACTTGGAGTCACAACGGGTCAAGGAGAAGTGGCCCACGGGGCGTGGGGATGTGCATGGCATTGTGGAGGCCAATGACTCCATGATGCTCAAGGGCAGCATTTCTGTTGATGGAAAGACATGGCAGCTGCCTGAAGTCTTGGCAGAAGCTATTGAAGTTCCACCAAGGCCAGACTTAGAACATAGTGCTCCCCTCTTTGATGTGACGGACGTTTGTTGTGCAAACATCGACACCTTATCAGCTGCTTTGGTTCTGGGAGATGCCTGCGCACTCAACTTTGCCAATGGAGACATTCCAGGAGGGAGGTATCGAAGCGGCGGTCTCGCACAGGAAGAGGATCTTTGCCGCTTGTTGCCACAGCTTTATCCATCACTGAAGTCCAGCCAGTATCCCATCCCACCGGGAGTTGCGTTGCTTACGCGGGGCCTTGAGTGTGTGCGACGTCCTGGGAGTTATGTGACCTGCCCTGCGTTAGGCACGGTGACCATTATCTCAGCTGCTATGCCAATCGGCCCTGATCGTCGACCTAAGGGTGGCTGGGCCTCTTCTGACTGGGCTGAATCTGTCACTTTACGCATCCGTTCGGTCCTGCATGCGGCCAAGCACTCGGGCCATGCCAATCTGATTCTGGGTGCCTTTGGTTGCGGTGCATTCGGAAATCCCACCCGTCCGGTGGCCGCCCTCTTCCGGGAGCAGCTCATGTCGAGGGAGTTCCGCGGAACCTTTGCCAAGGTGGTCTTTGCCATCATCGACCCGGTGGGCACGGGGAATTTAAAGCCGTTCCGCGAGGAGATCGCGCAGATTCGCCAAGACCAGGTTTCGCTGGGAACCGTATGTGAGCATGTGGTGGAGCTGGAGGAAGGAAAAGGTTCTTTTGAATTCGCTGAGCGCCAGAAATATCAAGAGTCATTCTAGTACCTTACAATCGTCATAGCCAGCACGGATAGCTCAGATATGGTACGTTGGCGTGTTTTGCCATTCAAGTTCGAATCAACCTGCTCTCCATTGCATTCCCCCCCTTCTATGCCACAAGCATCCACAAGCTAACGACGGCCCTCCCAAGCTTTTTCACCGTCAGGCTGCCAACTAGAAGCTCAGGGCACCTCAGAAATTCTGGATGGTGCAGAGGTCGGGATGATGCGCACCAATTCCACGGCCCTGTATTCCCTGTGTACGGCTGATGCTTTGGAGGAAAGTTCCCCGAAACTGTGTTCGGTTTGTTTTCCGCTGAAAGCTGGTCATGACACGGGCGATTGTGGACTGGCACGGACGAAACACGCTGGATGACAAGGACATGGGACAAACAAGGACCAACTATAATATGATAGTGGGTGGTGCTGGTGCTTAGCTGCCAACCTTGAAACTTGAGGTCCTCGCTGAGATTGAGAGGAAATTTGTCCAGCAACGGAAGACTTGTGAAGCCTGCAACGGCACGGGTGGTTGCCCCAGATTTATACGATTGGCACGGGTACACAAGTGTTCAACAGGCAGATGATACCTTCAATGCAGCTCCAAGAAGGAATATTCTTTGTACCAACTAGCAGACAGGTATGGGCTTTACAGTGCTTTTTGCGGACTGACCATGGACCATGGCTAGTTCCCAATCATTGCCATGCTGATCCGGTAAGACCATCAAACGATCAAACGCGTTTTTTTCCATATGTGTGTGACGTTCATCAGATACTCCGGGACGGATTTTGCGGTCGAACAAATGTCAAGTATGATCCTTCGCCCAAGGCTATGTAGGCCTATTTGGCGCTACTGGTGACTCGCCCAGCAACATTATGTATGTATAGAATCAGCATTCAGTTCCTCACTGTTCACACCTCCAGCCACAGCCGAGGCTTTGGATTTTTCCAAACAAAATGCAGCAGCTGCAGCAAGTGACGTAAAAAAGGAATCGACTCCAGAGTTATTGGCAGTGGCTGCAGGATTCATTGTATGGCAAGAACGATTAACCAGGCTCAGACATGCTTGCTGGTGCTGATGTCCAGGTCTGTCGTGGTTTGCCAGTGGATGCATTGCAGGCGGCAACACGCGCAGTGGAGGCAACGCCTTCGATCCGTAGATCTTCGGTTTCCATATTTTGGAGACTGCATGTCGATGCCAAAATTCCACTGGATGCCGCCTTTTTTCGAGAGCATCCGATGAGAGCAACGATTCAGAGAATTGATGCAAGCATTAGACTGCTTTTGTGTTGCAAGCGCGTGAATGTGCAGTGGTCAATGAACAAATTCTATTGGATGCGACAACCAGGCATGTTCCGTTTCAAACATGGTGATATAAAACATGATAAAACATTTCTATACATTGTTGATCATTGTTGCAATAATCGAGAACATCGGGAAACACATGAGCGACGGACAAAATTATTGGCTGACTTATTCAGTCACGGCATGACCCTAAACCTATGTTGAGGGCTTTGTTTCTGTGGAAAACGATATGGTCCCCACCAAAAACGATAATCTTGTTAAGATGTAGTGGGTACAAAGATGTTTGTGGTTACCAGATGCGATTGCATTTGCAAGTTTATTTGAGCATATTTGAGCTAAACCGATGGGCACCTCTTTTCATCAATGGTAATCCCAGACAACTTCCCAAACGATAATCCAAACGATAAGCGAACGATAACCTAAATGTCACGCCAGGCACTCCGTAGACCTACTTCTCCACATTACTAGTGTTGGTCCGAGCTACTAGGTCCCCGCTTATCTTGTGATCCTTGCACAGCTCGGTGCCACAAGAACCCGAGTGCATAAATCAAGTGCTGTGCCATTCCTGTGCAGAAAGCACTGTAAGCCTCTAATCTGAGGTTGTGAGTCATATTTTGTGTTTTAGCCTATGTGCTGGTATGCTATGCTAACTACGGTTTGGAGAAACATTGGAGAACGATATGGACCCCACCAAAAACGATAAT
The DNA here is from genome assembly GCA_963970005.1 of Durusdinium trenchii. Lineage (NCBI taxonomy): Eukaryota > Dinophyceae > Suessiales > Symbiodiniaceae > Durusdinium > Durusdinium trenchii. The sequence goes on from CAXAMN010027694.1 coordinate 645,374, forward strand.
CATGTCAAATGGTATTGCGCTACACAAGTAATTTTGTCCGCTGCTCACATGACTGAACAATAATGCTTAAGAGGATGTTCCCGGTGTGGCAAGGCGTTCAGAGAAGGTGGAGATTTGGCTGGTCTGGCCTCCGCCCTTCGAACGTTGGGCTGCCCAGTTGCGAGGTCACACGACTACTGTTTTGAAAAAATAACTTGTTTGGCTAGAAAATTTCATGTTTTGTTCATACTATATCCCTCAGAAAACTGCATATATGCATGTATACTTGCATGTATATATATATATTATATGACTATATTATAGAAACTGCACTGGTATGAAACTGCATATAATAAGCCGCATATTGTAGATACATTGTATTATACAGATGGTTTACCGAGGCTCGCTTCAGCTCACTTGCAGAAGAGGCTTCCGTCACAATGCTGGATGTCATGGCACATGCACGTTGCCATCCAATGCATGTTTGTATCACTTGGGAGGTCGTCACATCAAGCTGCTTCTGTGCAAGCCTCAAGGATTGCTCAAAGCACTCGAAGAAATTGAATGCACCAATTCAACCTCTAGCATTGGGCAGTTGCAATGCTTCGAGCTCTTGACTTGGCCCAACCAGACCCAATCAAATTTATATAGTTCAAGTGATGCACCGCCAAGGCGGCTGAGGAGTCCAGGACTCAGTCATAGGAGTTCCCGTTTTTGTCAGGTTCATGTTCATGTTGGATATTATTGCAGACTTCCCTCCTGGGGCCCTTGGTTCGACTGTACATGGGCATGGGTCAAAAGCCCAAACCATCGCAGACTGACCTCCCTGGTAGTCCAGTGTCAGTTCAATATGAGGATCAAGCAGGATTCTTTGGGCGTAGACTCACAGCAGGATCTTTTGGCGTTCATCACGTTTTTTTATGTTTCTTCTCGAAGCTGAGGTCCTCCAGCATATTCCGTGAGCTTGGAGACCGTGCGGCCGAGGCAAAGGAGAGAGTAGTGATAAGGTGTGTTCGCATTCGTCTTTAGAGCGGGTGTATACAAATAAGTATACATAGAACAGTCTCAGATTTGAGATGCCAAGACCAAGGGGTGATGCCAAGACCGTGACGCACGGGTGAACCGCTTCACATCCAAATGGTCGTCCAATGGCGTCCAAACGGGCACTCGTCAGTAAGGTGGGAGGAAGGTTGTGTTTCCACTTTCTCTTCACGTTTGAACTCGGTGGAGTGAGGGTAGTATTTCCAGAAGCCCTGGACGCCCTAGACACCCTAGACTCCACTCCAAGCGGTGATGCAAGAGTTTGCCAACGGCCTATGCGACTTCTGTAGCAGGTGTATAAATATGACGACCTTGGCACCTTTGAAAGTCACATTGTCAAGGGTCTGAAGTGGTACCACTTATTATTGCATTTGTTCTGGAAGAGCTTATCAGGTCGAGTCATTGCTGCAACTTGCGGTTGCGCACTTGGAGGCTAGAATTGGATTTTGTGGACTTGTCACAGCCTGTCCTTGTGCTTCTCCCAAGTTCCAACATTACAATGTATTTTGAGGAAGGCTGGTGGATAGGACACTTCTGCATGCATACATGCGTGCCCAAGAACAAAATCGTTCACAGCGACGGTTGCCACTTGTTGAGGCGGGTTCTCAGCAAGATGCTTCAGCCGCTGCCAAGCGCGCGTCACGACCTCGGAAACCTCACACCGTCCAAGCAGGCGCTGCAAGCCTTTGGACACGGAGCCATTGACCAGAGTCGCAGGAGATGTGCCATTTACCTGACCTAGGCAAGAGCTATGCAAAACCATTAGCGATTCCCGAGGGCACAATATATCGCTTAGCCCTCAGTATATAAATGTTTGCCAAGAAGACTGAAATATTCACAACATGAAACAGCCCAACCATTTGCTCCTATGTGCATGCCTTCCTGCTGGATGGTTGCTTTCTTGCTTACGAAACTGGAAGTTTGTTCCGTAGGTGTTATCTCCTGTCTTTCGCCACATGAGAGTTCTTTGAGCACAGATGGGTTGTACTTTGTATACTTTGTATACGACAGCTAGTCAAAGTAGAATCGTAGAATGAGGCGGGAGCTCCTGCAAGTAGCACGGACGCCTGGTGCAGCATGGACTCCTTGTGTGTGTTTCATGCCTATGACGAAAGTAGCAACAGCAGTAGCGCAGCAGTAGCGGTCATTAGTCATTGTTTCGCCAGTTATTGTTTTTCGGGTTCCATTGAGGGTTCGATAAGCGACGTTTGGAAAGCTAGTCCTCCAAACCTACGCTTGAGCACAATGCTTGTGACTGCACAGACCGAACACTTTGACAAAGAGTTTCGAAGCGGCTTGTGGGTCTTGGGCTAAGAATTTGACAACGGTTCGGAGAGATGCACTGCAACTAGGCGAAAGAAAAATGCGCAAGCGTGCGATTGAAATTGGAAATGGTTGTCCTGCTGGGCCTTAGGTGCCTGGAAAGGGGATGGCTGCTAAGATTGCGAGTGGCATAGGAGGAGCGTTCAACTCGCGCCCGCACACCCATGCCAAAGACCCCTGCACGACTAAAGTGCTACGGTTACGCCATTAAAATATGTGGAGGGCGGCCCAGGGTTAATCCTCCCAAAATTGTGTATAATTCCTATTCTGTCCGTATGTTTGGGGCGACGGGCGGCTCCGCATATTTAAATGTGCAGTTCCTTCATCATTCACAACAATAAAAACACAGCAGTTTTTATCAAAGCGCCAAAGCTTCCATCCCACACCCCTCCACAAAGCGCCCAAAAAAAGCCCACTAGGTCACTAGGAAAAAAAGAAACAGCAGCGCCAAAGCCCCCACATAGCCCCACATGGTGGTAACCATTCATGTAGCCACACCCTTCCACTAAGCCCGCCACATCCACATAACCCCACCAGGCTTTTCACGCAGTCACCAAACCTTGCGCCCGCCAAAAAATAGACCGAAGCCAAAGCCTGTATACGTGGCCTCCGCATAAGGCAATTAAGGCCTCCACGGAAGCTCCAATCCCCACAACCTCTTCTCCACGCAGACAAATTGAGGCCTTCTTCTAGCCCGCCCAAATTCTCCATATAGCTCAACTAAGGCCCGCACGCCCAAACCAAACCCTCCATGTAAGGCCCTCCCACCCAAGCCCTTTGCATCACCATTCAGCCAAGGCGTCCAAATAAGCCTCAAGGGACAAACTATAAGGCTTACACATAGACTAACTGAGCTCATGAAACCCTCCATGTAAGGCCCTCCCGCCAAAGGCCTCCCGTAAGGCCAGGCCCCCACGTAAGGCTAGCCAAGGCCTCCACATAAGGCTGGCATAAGGCCAGCCAGCCGTAAGACCAGTCAGGGCCTCCCCGTAAGGCCAGTCAAGGCCTCCACATAAGGCCAGTCATGCCTCCACGTAAGGCCAGCCAAGGCCTCCACGTAAGGCCTTGGTTGGCTTCCACGTAAGGCCGGCCAATAAGGCCAATCAAGTCCCCTAAGGCCAGCCAAGGCCTGCACGTAAGGCCAATCAAGGCCTCCACGAAGGCCAGCCAAGCCAAGCCTCTTTCCCTAGACCCACACGTGGACCCCCTAGGTGGACTCTCTGAATTTCCTTACGCGGACCTACCCGTCCCTCGACGCGTGGACTCTCTTACGTGGGCCCTACCTAGCTGGACCCTCCACACTGCTTATGGGCCCTCCTTACGTGGAGCCTCCTTTCCAATTCGTTTTCCAATGTGGACCCACCTACGTGGACCCTATACGCGCCCCATCCTACGTGGAGCCCTTACGTGGACCCTCTTACGTGGACTTAGCTAGGTGGACCCCCTTACAACAACACACCCTGCTTGCGTTCCTTATATTCTTAGCTGGACCCCCCATACGTGGACCCCCTTACATGGACCCTTTCACGTGGACCCTACCTAGGTGGACTCCTTTCCTGGACGTCCCTGTACACTGCGTGGACCCTCCATACTCGTACGTGGACCCCCTTACGTGGAATCTCTTACCTGTACCCTACCTAGCTCCTTACGTGGGCCTTCCTTATATAGGCCCACCATACGTGGACCCACCTTACGTGGATCCTCTTTCCATCCACCCGCATAAGGATAATCAGCGGTGAAAAATTGTGTGAAATATTCTAGGAAGTTCGTTTCCGCATATATTTTCCGCATGTTTTAATGGCTGGGCGGCCCCGGCAGATCCTTCACGGAGGTACACTAAAATACCTGTTCGGCTATTTTAAAATCCGCATCTTGTATTGTAGCAACCGTAAAGCTTTTAGGGAGGTCGCACCATATAGAAGTCTTCGGCAACTTGGATAGTACTGTATAAGATGACCTTGAGGGCGGCCTCCGGTTCACAAAAAGAAGGGGATTTGGAAGGCCAGCAGGGGCGGCTTTCAGTAATTCTTGGTGCGTTCATTCAGTTTTGTCATTGTTTTTTGTCCAGGAGAGGAAGTGCGGAAGCACAAGTGGTTCCCTCAAGTCCAGCCAAGGACCCTAGTGAGCCACCATGCTGTTCTTCAGATGCTCGGGAGGTTGTTTGACACGTGACTGTGGGAAAGGACATTGCCAGATGTAGCAGCTGTGATCGGTTGTCATTTTGCTAGCTATGTTACAATCCGCTGATGCTACGATGTTATTCTTCCGACTCAACTGTTCATCTTGGGCGTAAGGCCGGAGGTGGTGTCAGCGTCTCAGAAACAAGAGGCACTCGGCGGTTTGGGTTTGTTACTCTTCATGTGGACATTTGCATTTTGTGGATGTCAAGTCCAGTGTAGAACAGGAGCAACAGATCCGCGACCGACGCTTTGGTTGAGAGCTTAGGGCTTTAGACTTTACTGACTTCAGGGCTTGGATCTTGAGATGTTGTTTTTGTATCATCATTATTGAGCAGTGACAAGAGAAGGCCGCAGCGCTTCATTGTGCACTACTCCAAGATGTTGTCCCAAGGTCAGGCCGTTCCTTTTCAGAGAAAGCCAGCTTCTCAACTGTTTTGATGCTGGATTCAGAACCTGCTTGAACTAAAACATGATGTAAAGGTGTATATATAAATAACTATATATGTTTATTGGCCAAGGCCATTCCCTTGGAATACCAAGCAGCCCAATGTCCACATCTCAGATCACACCTTGGTTCCAGTGAAGCTTTTCTTGTGTATAGTCAAACATGAACCCTCTACGCGAACCTCCCGGTTGCTGTAAGCCATGAGGGTTGAGAGCAGCCACACTGGTGCCGCAGGGCTAAACATGCAAAAGGAATGCCGCTCAATAGTTTGACTTTGTGGCGCGGGAGGAGGTTTGGAGGGCGCTGCCCCAAAAAACACATTGGAAGCTACTGAGCTGTTGCCCCTTTCTTGCCTGCTTTCTTTATTGTTTTTTGGCACGCCTCTCTTTTCCTTCTTTCCTACCTGTTTTCCTTCCGCCTTGCTGGGTGCTGCTTTGCTTCTTGCTTTTCAGTAAAATAGATAAGCAACAAGACGGAAACGAGAAGAGCAGCGAAGCAAGAAAAGGCATAAAAGCAAAGTGGCAGAGAAGCAGGAAAGCAAGGAAGCAGAAAGGTAGCGAAGCAAACGACCAGAGAAGCAATGGCCGGCGAAACCCAGGGAGTACAAACAAAGTCGAAAGACTCATTGAATTGATGCCTTCATAGCACTCTTTCTAAGTAGAGCAATTATGAGGGGCGATTGGAGTGTTTATCTCAGCTGTTTGTGAAGGGTTAGTTGACATCTTGGCATTTCCTTCCATTTAGTGGGGTCGTTGAGATGCTTGGACGTGGGGGGCGGTTCGATAAAGCGGGCGGTTCGATGAATGAAGGGCTTGGAGTGTTTTGCTAAGAGGTTGGGGTCTTCGGTGAGTTTTGTCAGCAGTCATGCATACTCCCCTAGTTTTGCACCCATCAACAGTTCACAACCATACTTACTACCCAGGCCCTTCGCTAAAGCCCTCCTGCACAAGACCCTTGAAATGCTCTAGTTGCATTACATAGTGCATACTCCTCAAGCGGCAAGCATTGAAGGCGCCAGCACAGTGTCCTCAGTCAAACCCTGTAGGTCCCCGAGAACCCTGCCAACCTTGAGCGGTTTTGCTGTTCTTTCTCGTTGAAGCTAGCCTGAACAAGTCATCGAGTTGTTCACACCATGTTTTGCTTTGCATTCAGTGACAAGCTTTGAGGTGCAAAGTGATGAGAAGAACTCAGAAGAAGTAAAGGAAGAGAAGAAAGAAAATCAGGATAGCTGCAAGGAAATCGGTGTTGTCCAGGTTCCTTTGACCACCAGGTGGCAGAGACTTGAGCCACTTGCCAATGCAGAGAGGTGAAGAGCTACGTCTAGTTAGGCATTCACTTGTCAAGCACGATTATATAAGGCAAAACTGCACTGCAAAACCCCAAAATACGATCTTACAGGAACACAGACCAATGCTCAGCATTTGACGGCTGAAAGCACTCAATGCCCCAAAGCGACTGGCAAAAGAGCAGGAGCCAAAGAAATTCTCCTGGAGCGATGCTATGCCTACACCACTTGAGCGAGGCCGTGGGAGAGAATTGATGATCGAATGCTTTCTAGGGAGTCGCCTGGGTGTCGAACACTTTTACACAATCACAACTACTTGGAAGCCTGAGTCCATGTCATAGGCGGTTTACGAACAAAAACTGCTTTACTAGTGGATTTGCAGCTCGCAGAAGCTAATCAGCTAATCCAATAATCATTACGGTGGTTTATGTTGAGCATGATGGTGGGCAGTTTGTGACTGTGATTCAGATGTAGGCCAAACAAGAGCTCGAGCGATAGTGCAGGTAGTGTGGATGGCTGGCAGTGTGGACAGTGTGGGATGATTTTCACTGACCCCGAGGATGGAGAACTCAACTTAGCTCAAAAAGAGCCTTGGAATTGAGACTGGCAAGAGGCACCTTTCCATCCTAAGACACCCGCTTTCACGACGTGAATCCACTCAGGCCAGAACCGGAGCCGATGGCGATTTTGCCTGGTTTTGCCGGACATGCTGGCGTCACTGGCCACAGTCCTAGAGACCTCCCAGAGATGTGAAAGACATGGTGGCTTAAGTGCGCCCAGGGTGGATGACCATCTACGGCGTGCACGTGCAGCCCAACAATCAGGACGGGGACCTTCAATCTGAAGAGAAACAGTGTCGGGAGGCCAAACGTATTCACTGTGGGTAGGCGCTCTCACGCATTCAATTTAACTATATACTGTAAGACTGTATGTATGTGTTGTTGTTAGTTGTTTGATATTTTTATGATGTTCCTAACGTGTTTTGGCATGCCATATGGATTTTGTTGAGCCTCTTTCTAGTTTGAGCTGTGCAACGTTTTTTCTTCGATGCTGCGGCCGTTTAGGAGTCGAGACTGGAAATGGCAAAGGCCGATGGCAGTCCGTTGAAACGGTGACAGGATGGCAGTCATAATGGATGCAGATGGATGGAATGGGGAGACAGTATATGAATACATATTATAAGGCGGCGAGATCCTATATTGTATATAGTTAAATCAGCTGCTTTCAATCGCTGAACATGCTCAAGCACTGGACTGGACATGGGGACTGCACCTTCGGGAGAGTTTGCTGCAGACTTCAGTGCCGGAGGAGCCGGAAGGATGGCTAGCGAGCACAGGCCACCGCAAAGGCAAGAAAGCAATGTTTTGCCATGCCAGTTCTGAACATGGTCAACATGTGACCAACCAACCTGGAAGGATCTGGAAGGTATGGATTACTGGATGTTGCAATCCAGACTGATTCATTGATTTACGCTTATATCTTTTGGTGGATGCGGTGGATTTTCTGATTTGGGTTGCAGATGTTATAGAAGTAGAGTCAGTAGGGGGTACAGGTGTTCTTTGTTTGACCGCTCATCAGCAGAGAAAAAGAAGAACTGAGACCGTGAGGGTCACACGCGCTGCGATGTGAGGCAGCCAGAGATGAAGTGGCTGAGTGCAGAGGAACTTCAGAACTTGAGTCTCATTGAGTTGGAAGCTCAACATTCAGGACAGTAAGCTCAACATTCAACAGAGCACGCGCTTTTAAGCGTGGGCGGCAGCTTCTCGGTGGCGGGTTGTGGCTTCATTTCACCAAGGTTGTACAAGCACGCTAGGGCCTGCGGCGCCGGTCTGAGATATCTAGTTTGATCCTGTCATGAAGCATTTGGAGTTGGCACCTGGCCCTCACTAGGCCTGCCCGGCCAGAGCAGCCTACCATCCGTACAAGCATAGAAGTTCCTTGCAATCACCCATGTGCCCTCAGTCGCTGCAGCACTGAATGTTGACACATTGACATATTGGCCTGGTTCCCTGGCCCAGGCGCAGACTTCAAGCTGCTGAGCATTGCCATGGATAGCCGCTTGGGTGCAAGAGTTGTTCAATTTAATAATACCAATTTTGAAGAAGATGTTCAATTGCGTTTCCCACCCCCAAATGTTGAGAATCTGGATCAAAATAATCAGGTGACAATCCAAAAATTGGCTTACTACAACTATTGACTTCAAATGAACAAAAAAAATATGATTATCATTATATATCGAATATAATTGAATTATGTAGATTTCTTATTATAAAGAAAAGAAAGGCAATGAAGAGACAAAAGAAATATATATAATGTCAATAGGGATGAGGTCCCAGTATAATTGCTATACAGGTACATGCCATATACTTTTGGCTCAAGTGCCCAACCAGGTAAAAAGGAGCTTTAGCGCGCGAGCTTCATGTTGAACTAAGGGCTAGAACGGGGCCAGGGCACACTTTTCATCCGTTCGCAGGTTATTAGCCGTATCCAGACTCCTTTGAGCTGGGTACGAGCTACGGCCTTACACAACACCATCTAAACGCACACGCATCGGATAGATCAGTTACCCTCAGTCACTGAAGATGGACCAATCCGACGCCAGCACTGCATCTTTTGGAGCAGCTGTTGCGGCCGCAGATCGGATGAGTGCATCCCACAACTCTAGTCCAGGTACGATCGAAGCGGAGACTCTGACAGTGGTGAGGAAGAAGTTGCGACAGGTAGAGCACGAAGTCGTTCCCCGTCAGCGCAGTCGACACCACCGGGGGGGACACCGAGGTCAGGCCGTAGCCCTAGGGAGACAAGGAGGAGGACTGACACCGGAGCGGTGAGAGTGTTAGCATTGGAGGATGGGTCAACTGTACCAGTACCGTCGGACAGCGAAGCTGGACATGGAGCAAGGGCAAGCACTGACAACCTACAACTAGCACGGGCCGATGGAGACCTCAATGCGAAGTGTGCACAACTACTTGCCGAAGTGCATATGTTGAACCACCAAAACCCATGGATGGTCGAATGTGAGCAGAGACAGAACCAGATTATACAACACGAGACCGAAGTCCACGAAGTAGTGATGGCACACCTCGAAGAATGTTATGTCGAAGGATATGGAAATCAACGAAGAATCTCCCAACTTACAGAATCCAGAGACTGTTTGCTCTCAGCAGCACACGATTTGCAATACCAGATTGACACTGATCGTGTGGCAATGCGGGATCGTCTCACCCAGTTAGGGGAGTACGCTGATCGCAACAGCGCAGAGATGGTTAGTCAAGTTGTGAACATCGGCACGGAAGAGATCCAGGCTATATCGGCCGAAAGAGATCGAGCCGTAACCGAGGTCATGACTACAATCGCAGATGCTGAGAACGTCAAGGACCTGTGCAGGCAGGAGTTAGTTGGAATACAAAGGCAGAGTGCCAGAAACAAGCACGAATATGCTGAAGAGATGAAGATGAGGGAAGCAATATATACAAGCAAGATCAAATGGTTAGCAGAAGAGAATGAGGAGCTCAACAACCGATCTAATAATCAGGACAATTTCATCATGACCATCAGGGAGCAATTGAAGAAGGCGAACGAGGAGTTGACACAGGCGAGGATTCAAGGATCCGATCGACTGTCTCAACCATCCAACGCCGAACTCAAGAAAGCCGAAGTCAAGGTGAACATGTTGGAAGAAGACATTCTACGTAAAGAGAGGATGCTGAAACGTCTTCAGGAAGAATTGATCGAGTCAAGCGCAAGTGAAGCACAACTGAAGGTCGCACTGAAGTTGAAACCACCAGACATGGGATCAGAACCCAATGTGGAGAGCGAGATGATGACCAAGCTTAGAGCGGAACTTGGACGTACCGAAAAGTCATTAAGAGCCGAGGAGAAAGAGGCAATGGAGTACTACGAAGGTATGATGCAGAACCAACAGGACATGATGGAATTCGAAGCGCATGCAGCACGGCTCAGAGATGAGAGGAATAAGTACCGGAGGAGGTACGAAGAGGAGCGCGTGAATGCTGAGAATGCAGCCGCAACCGAACATGGTGCCGCCTCATCCTCTAGCTCGGGTGGCTCCAAGATATCTCGGAAGGAACACGAGAAGATTAACATCCCTGCATGGCCCAAGATACACGACCTGGAGGTTTGGAAATCCCAGGTTGTAGCGGCAGTCGTGACGGCATCGGGCGACGAAAGATAAGAAGACTGGATCCAGTGGCTCTCGGATGCCTTCAGATCACCGTATGACCCATTTCTGCTCGAGACATCAGGCGAAGCAAGATTCGCTAGCATAGACGCTAAGCTAGGTATCACCCTACATACGATCATCCACGCAGCAGGTGAGAGATCTCATGACGTACAACTGAAGGTGAGGCAGATGATGCAGAGACGTGCGAGAGGCACCACTCCTGGAATGGTCAAGGGACGTGAAATGTTAGCGTTGATCGTCGATAGCTTCCGGAGTGCCGACAACGTCGACGTAATGTATGCATCCAAGCACTTATTCGATCTAAAGTTCCCTGGGGATAATCAACTATCCAGATTCCTTGGACAGTGGGATGAGATCATATCAGGTATGGATGCGGATGACATGCTTCCTGACAAAGCACTCCGCAACCTGCTTTGGGACAAGATTAAGGATTCCAAAGTTATGGCGTTAGACTTGTCCGTGTACGACAACATGTTGGATAAGGATCCGGATAAGACCTATCAGAAGTTACGAGAAATCATGGCGAAGTGGATACGGAAATCAATCGAGACCACAAACAAGAAAGAAAGGGAAAAAGCTTTTGGGAACCTCGTGAAAGCCACACCAGCGGCGGAGAAGAAGGACCCGAAAGCGAAACCCAAGAATACCAAGGCCGATCCACCGAAGCATGACGCCGCTCCAGTACTTCCTCAGGCTAATCCGAAGGACCACAACAAGAAGGACAAGAAGCAGGATCGTGGAAGATCAACCACGAAGAGCCCAAAGGGGGATCGTGGCAGGTCAGCGACTCCAGCAGATACGTCCAAGATAGGATGCGCCTTCCACTTCCATGGGAAAAACGGATGTTCTAGAGGAGACAAATGCAAGTTTAGTCACCAAGAGAAGCACAAAAGTTCTGCTAAGAAACCAGAAAGCCTCAAGGGTGACAGATCAAAGAGTCCTGGTGGCAGGAGCAGTAGCCCTAAGCCAATGAAGGATCAGGTCTGTTGGAATTGGCAGAAATGATCGTGCAAGTTCGGGGACAAATGTCGACGTCAGCATCACGCTGCTCCTGCTACAAAACAAGAAGCTAAAGGCAAAGCCAAGCCCAAACCGGCTGCGCCAGCCTTCATGCTTTGCGGAGACATCGAGAGTGATGGCGAGGACGTGCAACCCGCACTTCCCAACGTACAACAAGGTAAGCTGGCGCTTCGCTTTAAAGTCAGATTCGATGACCGGGCGAATGTGACCACGTTTACCTGCGATCCTGGTAACGAGCTAAACACCCGTCCCCTCAGGAAGAAAAAGAATGAGGTGCAGAAGTTGGATACCCAGCTCATTTCGTCGTTGAGAGCCCTCAGAGTGAGCAATATAGCTGCACGAGTAGCACGTGCCAAAGGTAAGATGATGGAGCTATACTCTGCTGAACACATTGCCAAGGCATGGATACAAATCACTCAAGATGAAGGAATCGAGGTGAACGTCGACCTGTCTGACTTCAACACCAGCGAGGTAGTAAGGAAGGATTCTGTCAACTACACGATACCAGAAGACACGATGTTCATGGCTGTGGAGAGGTATGATGGACCACCGATACGCTTCATCATGGACACGGGATGTGGACACGACTTGATCTCAAGAGAGAAAGTCAATGCCATGGGCCTTACCACCAAGGAAGGACCCAAATCCGTGAGCTTCATGACAGCGAATGGTGTAACTAGTACATCAGAGATGGTGGACATCAATGTGGACGAATTACCCATGATGTCCGAGGCACACGTGTTGGAGAGCACACCATCAGTCTTTTCCATCGGGAAACGGTGCATGGAACAAGGGTACTCATTCGTATGGCCGGCAAATCAATTGCCATACCTCATCGACCAGAACGCGAACAAGATTCCGCTATCGGTGCATGACAACATACCCTACATCAAGGTGAATGATGATGACGGGAGATGTTTACCAAGACCAGACGGCTTGGCTACGATACTTCATCGCATACTGTCAGGTGTGGGGCATGAAGACGAGGCCACAGCAGGTCAGGAGACACAACAAGAGGAACCTCCGCCCAAGAAACCACGGAGACGGAGGAGAAAGAAGAAAGATAGCCAGAGAGGTCAGAATGATGAATCTGATATCAATCCAGCTGTCGCAGGCGTCGAAGGAGAACCAGAGGGACACGGTGATGACTCTCCTGAAGAGGAATATGACGGGGAAGACCCGAGATTCGATAGTGATCACGATGGTCAACCTGAAGAAGCCGGAGACGACGAACATGGAGGTGATGCGGATTCTGAACGAGAGGAGAGTGACATTGGTGAAGATGAAGAGGGACTATTGGAAGTTGATGTGATTGACGGGGAAGCCAGACTATCAAAACCAGGAGTGCTGAAGAACGAGGCGAAATCCATATTGCACTTGATGACGCACCGATACAAGAACCCATACTGCAAGTCATGTGTGAGAGCAAAGATGAAGCACTACAAGACTAGCAAGGGGGCTTTCAAACGGAAATTGAAGGCATTCGGTGACCTTATCACTTTCGATCTCATGAACACTCAGAAGATGGCGAGAGATGGGATCATGCCGGATAAGGATGTATTGGTGATTCGAGATCGGTTCACTGGTGTGATATGGGGCTATCCTTTGAAAGCAAGCAATAGTGACGAAGTGGTGCAGGCGATGAAGCACTATATCGGTAAGAGAAAGGTCACCAACGCTTACTCGGATGATGCGCCACAATTTGAAGCAGCACTCAAGGAACTCCGGATTCCACTAGACCAGTCACTTCCAGGACATCCCCAGAACAATTCACTCGCCGAAAGAAACAATCAATTCATGATGCTTACCACATCGACATGCCTATTAGAAGCCGGACTACCACCATGTTTTTGGCCATTTGCAGTGGAATGCGTAAGCCATTTGTTGAACATCGAGAAGCTGAGCGATGGCAGCAGTGCATGGTTGAAGTTGCACAAGAGCGAATTCCCAGGCATGGTGATACCACTCGGGGCGAAGGTGTTCTTCAAACCTAGTGATGCGAGAGAAAGAGACCAAGATCACAAGTTCAACCCCAAGAGCATACCTGGCATCTTCGCAGGGTATGTTATGGGGACCGGGATGAACTGGTCGAGGAAATACAAAGTATGGGCTATAAGCGATTTCGCACAACAGAATCTAGGCTATGATGCCGAGAGACCGTTGAGGAAATTGATTACTCCTCACATCACAGAGAAGATCTTCCAAGACGACGGAATAGAATTCCCTTTGAAGAAAGAGTACGAGAGGTTGAACAGCACTCTCGAAGGAATGAAAGTCCTGAAGGAGAGAGCCGGTTCTCCAGATGCACCTACCAATCCCGAGTTACCCGATCCCGGCGACAGTGACGATCAAGGCGGTGACGACGATGCGCCTGATCCACCAGACGGGGATCTGAAGTCAAGAGCTAGCGAGATTGACGCGATCGAGGATGAGAAAACGGAGGAGCTCGCAGAGAAGAAGAAAGAGGACTACTCCGGTCCCGATCACTACTCCGTTGGGGGGCCGGGTGATAACATCATTTACTTGAACAACGACGGCGAACACGTCAAGATCGCAAAGGACGGTCGTCTATATAGAGTGGGATCGGATGGAAGGCGACTCTTCCACAACTCACCAAGACCCAAGGACTACCTCACGCCTGAAGAATGGCAGAAGCTATCGGTGAAAGATAGAGCTATGGCCAAGAAGGCCGGAAAGCATGTAGACAGGGTCGTGGATAGATTGACGAAGAAAGCAAAAGGGCTTGGGAGCAGCACGGATAAGAAGGAGGACGAAGAGCCTGATGAACTCTTGAAGGACCTGGAAGACGTCAAGAAGGATGATGAAGGAGGTAGTGAAAAGAAGTCCAAGAAAGACAAGAAGGATAAGAAAACCAAGAAGGATAAGAAGTCCAAGAAAGAAAAGAAGTCTAAGGGCGAGGAAGAGAAGGGTGAAGGTGGACCAAGCTTGGCTACGCCTACTACCTTTATGGAGTGGGACACTGATGATGATGAGGACCCATGGTCACCTAAATCCTTTACATCCGAGTCCACATGTGTCCCCAGTGATGAAGAATTCCTCACCGATTGGGACGAGAGTGCCATGTGGGAGGACAGCGATGACAATCTTGCTATGGCGGCTTGGAAGACGGAGAACGTCTACAATCCACTGAATGGTCAGATATGTTGTTGCATCACTGGTGATCCTATTGACCACCATATAGTTGATGAACCATTTCCAACGATGCCATGTGTAGTGCGTGATACGCAACATCGCCCAAAACTTATGGGCAATAGGTTGTTTAACGCGGTGGTATCAAGACCTGTGAGCCGTGCTGAGATCTTATCCAATAAGAAGGCAATGCAATCTATGTTGGATGAGTGGGGCGGACTCTGGGATGAGGAAACATTCGACGGGTCGTGGCTGAGAGAATATGATGAGATCGTGGCAACCTCCAAGAAGAAAGGAGAAGAGGTTCACTTAGCAAGAGTACATGGAATATGTGTGGAAAAGAACTACCAACTGCCTGACGATGACCCGAAGAGGAAGTTCAAAGGGCGAGGGGTTCTACTCGGAGATCAAGTGAAGAACCAGAACTTCGAGGCAGCGCTGTTCCAAGATCTTGGAAACTCTCCAGCTACATTCGAAGCTGCTCGATGGGCCGATTTCTACGGTTGCCTGGAAGGTAATGATGTGCAGATGGCAGACGCCATTCGAGCATATATCCAAGCAGTATTGGGCGGTGTATCGTGTTGGGCTGAACTCCCGTGGGAAGCATGGCCCAAGCACTTGCAAGAGGAGATCACCAGAAGGGGTCTCAAACGCCCTATGTGTCGTGTGAACAAAGCATTATACGGACATCCAGACTCTGGAACGATGTGGGAGCAACATTGCGACGAATCTGTACGTGCATTGGAGTTCAAACCCGTCGGACCAGAATGGCCGTCGATGTATTACCACGAAAAGCTAGACTTGCTGTTAGTGATATATGTGGACGACTTGAAGTTGGCAGGGCCCAAGGAGAACTTGAAGAAAGGGTGGGACCTACTCCGATCCAAACTGCGCATTGAACCGGAAACCGAGGTCGGATTGTATTTAGGATGTGTTCTGTCGAAAGGCGAAGATAAATTGACCGATGGTTCCAAAGTCACTACAATGACATATGATATGAGCGCTCTGCTCAAAATGAGCGTGGTCAAATACCTCGACATAGTAGGTAAGGACACAGTATTGAAGAAAGTTGCAACGCCGATGTTACCGGATGTCACAAAGGATCATCCATCGAGAGCACTATGCAGTACCCAAAAGGGAATTGCTGTCACATGCACATGGTGTGGTACTTGCTTCTCGCCTGACCAGGCAGCTTCCAAGGCCAGGTCAACAGACGATGACGTCAAGTCTGATACGAAGGAGCAACCTCGTGGTACCCTAGCGCCTCATGCTGCTAGTCTCCTAATGAAACTGTTGTACGCTGCTAGAATAGCGCGTTTCGACCTGTTACGGGCCATCAATGTGCTGGCTCGCAATGTGACAAAATGGACAGTTGCCGACGATGCTAAGTTGCACCACCTGATGTGTTACGTGCATCATTCAGCCGATCAGAAAATGGTAGGTTGGGTCGGTGACTCCAAAGCAGACCTGTCGTTAGCCCTATTCGCAGATGCGGACTACGCAGGATGTGGTCAATCGTTGAAGTCGACTTCCGGTGCACACATGCATGTCCAAGGCAAGCGAACTCGTTTCCCGTTGGCAGGAGGTAGCAAACGTCAAGGATGCGTTAGCCACTCCACCCCGGAGGCTGAGATTGTCGCGGCGGACTACGCATTGAGGACACTTGGAATCCCGAGCATCAGTGCATGGGAGACTTTGATGAGGACGCCACCACGGATAGTCTTTTATGACGATAATCAAGCGATGATTAATGTCATGCGGAGTGGGAGGAACCCCACGATGCGTCACATGGAGCGAACTCATGGTATTTCCATCACTTGGTTGTACGAGATGTTCAAGCGTGACTATCTGTTGCTCGTCTATGAGGTTACTGCTCGTATGGCTGCCGATATCCACACTAAAGGGTTCGATGATGCCAACTCATGGAAACATGCGTGCATGTTGATCAATATACTGAGCGACGATGGCCTGCGCAGCCAAGCACTGCTCGACTTGATGAAGCCAACTCATGATGGATTGTCTTACGCCAAGCAGCTCCAGAAGGATCGTTACAGTAAGGTGCCAACATACCCTTACACCACCATTCCGGTTGTCCCGCCACACCTGTATCAGCCGGGACTTTCAAGCAAAGAGGGACTGCAAGAGATCCCTGGGTGCGATCCCTGCGTTATGGTTCGTACTCCCAAGCTGTACAGGCTGCGTCCACCACGGGCTCCCCCTGATATGGCATACCTTCGCAGCACTTGGATCTCGCAGGACGCGCAATGGCAACAGATCGAGGATAAGGTTGACCCCACATTAGAACCCGTTCGGTTTGGCCGTTGGGTCGAACGTGCGTTCTTTCAGTTTCATCCTTTGTCTTCTCCGTTACCCGAAGCGTCAGCTCCTGCGTCTAGTCATTTCAACGCTGCGACCCTTCCACGTCTTTTGTTTAGCTTGCGTCCGCTTGTTCAATGTCGCGAGTTGCAACAAACTCTCCGTGATTCGTCCTTGTACTTGTCGATTCATCACTGCTCGACCTCTGCCTTACACGTGCTCAACGCCCTGACGCGCCTTGTGCATGGGGGGAATGGGGGGTCTGGGGGGTCTTCGATGATTTTCGACAATTTTGTTTCGGATCCTGAAGAGCAAGAGCACTCAGTTCACGATCATTGGGAGGTAGACGAAGAAGCTAAGACACTAACAAGAATACACTCGTCTCCTAGGAGAAAGGCGTTCTGCCCGAGTGACGCGCCATCTTGTCCAGTCGACATGTCACGGATCAAAGACGACAGGACGACTTACCGTCAAGGAAGTCGGCTCGAGTCATCAGATTTTGAGGATTGTGTCAAGGACTATTGGCGACACTCAGGTAGAGGTACGCATACCAAAACGCACCTCCGATGGACAGGCAAGACTGTGTTCGCCCTTAGGGGAAATGACGCTGAATCGGAAAACGAGGAAGCTCAATCGGCTGCAATAGCGTTATGTAGCACCCCAAAGCGTATGAAAACGATCCCACTGAAGGATATCATTGTCCCAACGTTCGTCTCCGTTAGCAAAGCCAAGAGCGAGGAGAGTAAAGAGCACAGAATAGTTGATGTCAACTTGAGACGACATGATGGGAAGATCGCATATCAGTACCAGTTCGTGTTGTGCGAAGAAGATGACAACCTAGCCGCCCGCGACGAGCAGATGGTAATCGATCTGTACGATATAGGTAAAGAACCCGCATTCATCCTACTGTGTTCAGAGGAGTGCAATCACTTCACCCACTTAGCGGCGAAGCACGACTGCACCATCGTCACTGTATCTCAAAGCGATGACCTCACTTCACCATACGGAATTGCACGTGCGCTTGCGGCAGTGCGTTCGGAGAAGGATGCAGTAATGTTTGCAGGACCCTGCACAGGCGGATCGGCATGGTCGAGATACAACGCTAAAGTCAGCGACGCGATAGCTAAATCTATAGAGCTTAAGCGAGCACTATACTGGGACCTTTGGGAGCGTTTTGAAACTGTTATGGTTCGTGTTTTGAAGATCGGAGCCGCCGCACTGTTTGAACTACCAAGATACTGTGCCTACTGGAAAGATCAAAGGGTTCAACGTTTGTTGAGCGGCACTGATTGCGACTGTCATGTGTTTGATGGATGTATGTACGGGCTAGGTGCTGAGTTCGACGATTCGCATTCCGACAAGAAACTCATCAAGAAACCTTGGAAGATTGTATCATGGAATCTTGAGTTTGGCAACCAGCTCAGCAGAACATGTGACAAGAGCCATAGTCATAGAGATTGTGCAGGTAAATACACTAAGACTACTCAATTATATAATAAGAAGATAGTCGGCATCATCCTGAAGACCGTGACCAAGAGAGTCGCTGCATTCCAGAAATCTGAGAAGATGGTGCATGCCGTTCCCTGCCTTATGATTCGAGCCTTGGGTAGTTCCTTCAACGAACGGTCAGTGTGTGACGCAACATCAAACGAGACTGTATACACATGTTATGAGCATGGGACACAAACATCACACGCACGACGGATCGAACCACATGGCAGTCATGATTGTCAGGCATGTTGTGTTTGTTTGTGTGACCACAGCACTGCTTCACCCGTACGCTTCAGCGACGTGGCTATGGATTCTGTTGGTGGTGTCATGAACTATAACAGCAACACGAGCGGCTACCCGACTTTCATCATCAAGATCCTCGATGGCCTGGTTGAGATGAAGGAGAGAGGGCAGATCACCCTACCTCCGAGGATGTCAAGGAGTACGCATGGGTTGGATGTGGTTGAAGCATGGATTGCCGTCGGCATTCCTCCGCTCGTCCCGTTATCCATCAACTATGCAATGTCCAGGACAAAATCCGATGACACCAAATTCTTGACCGCTTCACTGAAGAAGCTAGTGGGCTACATGAACGAGGAAGAGAGGAAAGAGAAAACTGGCGACTTGGCAAGACGTTATAAGCTATCCATGGCCACCATCAAGGGGCGCTTCGGGAACGATGCGAGTGGGGTTTTCAGCAACCTTTCTCGCTACCTTGTGGAGCCTGAGGAGATTGGGGCGATCGATGACTTATGGGACAACGTCCGCGACTTCATCAACAGCGGCAGACTCAATGACACTATGGTTGCCTACCAGCAATGGAGGAACCTGTCCGGGTCGGCCAATGAGAGCATGAATATGCGTGAAGCCGCGGATCCGTCAGATCACGTCTATGCTACCCGCCTCGAGAGTTACTACACGATCTTCAGCTCGATCTTCTATCACACTTCTGACAAACTCACCAGTCGAAACGCGAAGGAGAAGGTGAAAGAGCTGATAGACACGGTGAACAGAGAAGTCCGCAACATGGCACTGGCAATAAGGGTCCACAACTCGGACAACGCGATGGACAAGATCCACGTGATCGACGTGCTTGAGGACCTGATTGCCAGGAAGAGAGGGCTGCCAAAATACAGGTCAGCGGCTCAGAACCATATGGAGACCTTTCTAGGCTCCATGAGTGTAATGGTACAATACCTCGACAACTGCAAGCCTCCGATAGCCCTGATAATACCAGAAGAGCTCAGATTCATGAGGGAAAAGGTCATGCCGATGATCAATGAGTGGATCCCGGTTGAACCCACAATGTTTCGAGTTCAGTACAACGCAGCTGCGGCGGAGAGCGGAAGGCAAAATGAGTACAACCGGCGGAGCAGCGCCTTCAAATCCTACACCGACTACATCGAGGAGTTGAAGAAGAAGATCGAGGACAAAGTTATCCCCTCGTTACCATTTTGGGACATGGTGGAAAGTGAAGGTCCTGAGCCCCCTGACGTTGCTCATAGGCCAAAGTGGTGCCCGCCGCTTCAGATCTACGGTGACTTTGCTAGGCCGAGGGCCAAACCGATGCCTCGCGCACCAAGACCTCCTCCACCGTCGTCGACATTTGAACAGCAGAACTTTTCGGAGCGTCCTTCCGACAGTTCAACTGGACATGGGCCGGCGTCCTCCAAGCGGTGGGGAAGGACAGGTGGATCAGAATCCACCGGTGCGGCATCAAGGGACGTCTCAGTCAACACATGGTTTAGAATGCCGTTACCGATGGGGTCATCCAAATACTACGTATTTGGGAGGGACTATTTTTCGCGAGACATGAAGGTCTACGCGATGGTCAGCGCCAATCAGGTGCCATCCGGGCACATCGTAGAAGGTCCCTGTACCGTTAACGGACAGATGACATGGTTGCAGTACTTACGAAGGTTGACGTCGTACTTGATGTTTTGGCATGGGGAGTACCAAGAGACGGTGATCAATCGGAACTACTACAAAGAAGACGCCCATTGGTTCGCTTAATATGCCAACATCTACGACTCGACACAAGTGTCACTTGCTGGAGGGCTACCATCTCCGAGAACGCTATACAACCTTTGCTACCCAATGGAAGCCAAGGTGACTGATGAAGCGGAATTGGAGCTGAGGATGCGTGAGACCTTGAAGGGCTTCATCCCAAGTGTCACGTGTCAGCCAGCAACTCGCACCATCGACGGTGAGAGTGTGCACTGTGAGTTCATCGGCGCCATGAAGACCAGTAAGGTGATTTTGATGTCTGACTTCGAGTACATCACCAAATCGAATTCCGGAAAGCAGACAGTGTTCGCCCAGAGCTTATTGTCACTTGGATGGGACAAGGTCATCAACATGTCTTGTACGCCTGAGTACAAGAAAGGAGAGACGACGGATCCATATGGTTTCATCAACTTCGTTCGTGATCGAATTGATGATGTCAAACGCCATGAACCCACCTCCATCCATGTGTGGTTGTCATTGAGCAATCTGGTGACTGCGGGCGAGAAGGGGACATACAAGACTGTGATTGCCCCCGTGGACTTCGTTCCGAGACTCAGGGATGTGATCGTCAAGCTTGACGCATGCTGCCAACTACCTACCTTCGTGAGGATTTGCGCAGACGTGGAGTTTCACCATGCCGTCGGTTCGTTCGGTAAAATCGCCAACATGATCAAGGACGAGCTGTCGCTGAATGGCATGATGTCCACAACGTCGGACAGATTCTGGCGAGCCATTTCGGTCGCCGGAAGCGGTCACCCATACTCTATGAAGTCTGGAACCTCTTTGGTCCACGCTGTCATGGAAAAGTACTTGTTCAGAGAAAAGATGCTCGCTTCTTGCTTTATGGCACCGGATCCCTTGACCGAAGCGAATAGCCTCCATGATCCCAACTTGGAACACGTGTTGCAGGACAAAGAGAGGTTGTATCAGTACTTGTTCGGAGATTCCGTAAGAGGAAGCCATGCATATCAGTCCACTGCGGAACCTTCAGGTGAGAATGAGTCTGAGAGGAGGAAGAGGGAGAAGGTAAGGAGAGAGAACAAGATGCCATGGATGGATGAGTACTGGGGAGTCCTTCAGCCAGAACCAATATACTCGAGGACTCAAAGATGGTACGTCATTGATGACTTCAAGGAGGGTGAGGAAATTTGCTGCGATTACTGTCTGGTCTGCAATCCCATAGACTCCGATTTGAAAGACGATTGCTATGCAGAATGCATCAACGGAGCAGCAAATAGATGCCGTGGGATGTCCGCAGAAGACTACGTCCAGAAGCGATTTCATGCATGTGCTCGATTGCTTCACAACTTCGGCATGGGGCAAACGGTATCTTCTCCCACCGTCATGATCTCCGAGATGAACCCGCACGTAGACTTGATGAAGTTCTTACACGAGGCGATGATCATCTTTAACGGGAACCCAGGTTTCCAGAAGGAGATCTCGTTCTTCGGGGGGATCAGGTTGTCATCAACAATGACGGAGAACTTCTTCAAAACGAGGAGAGGACCCAGCATCCATGTGGAAAAGCAGATAGTCGGCAGCGCCAAGTACTACCAGGGATCCTATGACCTTGGAAACGTGTGCTACACCAAATACCTCAAGACCATATTGGAGCCCGATGTATTCCGCACTATATTCGGAGATGATCCCACGGAGGAACGGGTAGGTGACATGGTGGAAGCGCTGCTGGGCATGTTCGAAATTGCTCAACTCTTCAGGCACATGTTCAAGGGATGGGGTGACATCGAAGCTTTGAGGACGGGATTAGAAGAATCCATCAAACGCGTCACTGCATCGCTGTACGACAGGACAACGTATGAGAACCGAAAGCGATCGACGATCAGGACCTTGGACCCGCACTCTGATGAGGCGGCAAACGTGGCATTGATTCTCGTTCGCATGAGGACCATGCCGCCTCCTGAATTCGACATCGACCACTTCTTCGAAATTGGGAAAGAACCAGAACAGGGAACAGAGGCCACTGACCAGCCCGAGGCCGAAGGTGTCGATATGGAGACTGAATGTGAACAGGAGAAGGAGGAGCAAGACGTTGACATGTCCGACCCGAAGACATCAATACTGCAAGCCATCGACGAATTCGAGGAGAAGATCGGGCAAGCAGAATTCTGCATCCACTGCATGAAGTCGGGACACACAACTCTCAATTGCGAGAAGACCCCTTCGTCTTCACCTACAGTCACCTCAGTGTTGAGTGATTGGAAGAAGAGAGTGAAGGGAGAGGTAGCACCCGACGATGTACCATCTGGACATCCAACCGAGGAGCCTAAGAAGAAGAAGCAGAGAGCATCGCCTACTCCAGATAGGAAGGTCGACAGCGAGTTCAGGCGAAAAGAGATGTTGAAAGCAAGAGTCGTGACAATGTTCGACCATGACGGATTCACCTTGATCGAAAGTGCTGATGGAGCCGAAGGAGGGACACATTCCTACAATGGGCGGAAGCTTGCGGAAGCAGGCCCTAGGGATATGAGGGTGGTGTACGAATTTGTAGAGAAGGCATTTGTGCACTCCAGTTCCCTCACACCAAAGGCATGTCATCACTTCTATCCCCTACCGACACGGAGGGAGAAGGGATACAAGCCGATCGACCCCATGACGATGGTCGGGAAAGTTGAGCTAGTACCGATCAACGGAGTCACTTTCGCTGCACAGAACTCCGACTACGGCAACCACAAGTATCCGACTCCAGACTGTCGAGTACCTGAATACAGCCAAGCGAGCCAGGCCCTGAGTCGTCGATTGGGAGCGAAGTTGAGGCATCGAATTGGACGCCAGTTCAGGACAGGAGGAAGACTCACACCAATCAAATGCGATGAAGGCGCATGGGTGTCATGGGAAGACCTGTTAGGTGATAACGCAGTTTGGGAAGACGGTTATCACTATGGCAACATAGACATCGTGACCAAGAAGGCGCGTTTGGAGAAGTACTTCGACCAGAACTATGAGTGTTTCCGCATAACCAAGAGGATCAGATTCCAAATGTTGGCGGTCCGCGTTCACCCTGATGAACTCAATGACCCTGATGACCCAATGGAGAAGGAATGGATTGACGAACTCAAGGGCATGGGAATCTCCAAAGGAAGACTCCACCATAGCGATGGATGGTGCTTTCCCGTGGCCGTAAGAGCAACCTCAGCACACTCAACGGACGGCGGAGGTTATGACGTTACCATCAACATCGACCACATTGGATCGAGAATGACCAACGACATGGCCCTATCTATGGTGATTGCATTTCACGCTACCAATCTTGGAGCGCTGACTTCAATCATGCGACGGGGGCTAGTGCCAGGAGGTCTCGGTTCATCGGGAAGGGATTCTATCCACTTCACATGTTTTCCGCCATGGGCCTGGGAGCAGGGCTACAAGGGAAAACCTTGGCTGGGTCGTAAGGTCGCATTGAGTGATCGCCCAGTGGTTCTCTACATTCCGGTGTGGAAACTGCAGGAGTACGGACTTCTTATCTCAGCGACTGGATCTCTATTGGTTGAGAACGTCGTTCCCTTCGATGAGGTTAAAGGGGCATGGTTGCAATGCGACAATGCGGAACCCGGACAGCCTGAGGAGATCGAATGGATCCGGTTACTCAATAGGGAACCCGATCCTGGAAGCTACCTTGTTCTGGAGTCCAAATACGGAAACCCGATCATGATCCCACGCTTTCAAAAGCTTGAGAGTTTAGCGGTTGAGGTTCAGGACGATACCTACTCCGAGGACGACGCCAAAATCTCAAAGCTGTTGGGTATGATCGAGGAGAGTGGTGTCTACCCAGAATATGATAGCATCGAGTGGCAGGAAATCTTTGAGGAGATCGTGTACCGCCGAGCAATGAAAGACTACGACTCAAGACCGTGTCCTAACTGTCTTGGCGAAGTCGATGTGCGATTGACGATATGTCCGCACTGCGTAGCGGTTTTGATCGCAAATGGGAAGCTCACGCATGTGGTACCCAAGGAGACAAGGGACCGTAATCAACGATCACCTCCGAGAGATATCCTAGCCAGTTCTTCCGGTGAAGCAACTTCTGCTGCGGGTGCGAACATCGATGAAGTCATCAAGAACGCACGCAAGACAGCCGAAGAGGTCATTGAAGTCGAGGAATCCGAAGGAGAGGGAGAGGAGGAAGTTCCTATCATTTTGAAGGAACGACCGGACGAAGCTGAAGGCGAACCCGAATATCGGGAGGTCCCTCAAGATGGATACGGGAATGAACTTCCACAGCCTTTCCCCTTCGCAATTGACGAATTGCCGCAAGAAGCTGCGATCCCCATCGACCACAACTTTGCAGTCACACAGCAATTTGATCTGAGGTTGATGAAGTTGATCAAGAGCTTGGCCAACGCAACGTTCGACATCAACTGCTTTGAGAGTCGTGAAGACGTACTGCGAAAGTTCGACGATGGACAGCGGCATGATACTCCGTACAATAGATGGCCAATAGTACCGAATGATCCGGATACTGGGTTTCCAAGACGTCTCCAGAGAGCCGAGGTCGTAGGCATGAGCAAATGGACCAACGACGTGTATGCAACAGAAGCGTGGTAGATCTATGAATTCCACGCCCACGTTGTTCACCCAATGATGATCACTGCAATCCGATGCGGGCTTAGCCACAAGTACCTCAAAGAGGTCGGCAGCACTCAGCGTAACATGAGTGATCCAAAGGCTCGAAGGTCTGAGACCCAGGAAGAGATCATCGAGAAGCTGGCATTCATCTCAAATTTCATCAGACGCTTGATCAGGAAGACCTTCGGAGCGAGCCGATATAGTTACTACCAGAAACCAGATGACGAAGGTGCCGCTCCATACAAATTCATCGACATTAGTTCCGCCATCAAATCGGAGCGGAAGAATGTCACAAAGGAGATCCTCGTTGCATGCCGCTACTATGGCATAGAGGTATCCGCTATTCAAGCACAAAAATTGAAGTTCTTCGAGGAGCAGATCCGAGCGGGAAACCCAAGGAACGTTGAGCTCATCAAGGACTACATTGGCTTTGTCGGAGCTGACTACATGCGACAACTCACAAATGGTTGAGCATTGGGGTCATACCGACATATTACTTCCGGTACTTCAAGTACTGAGGGATCTTGGGTAATTCATGATGACCGTTTTGGCATCGTGGGAGTGAAAGAGGATTGTGTTTCACACCGTTGGTAATCGCATGATACCATAGGTAGGTGCACGTTTTCCGTTTGTAGCTCCATTACCTGTTTGATCCAACTTTCAAGCGAATGCAAGATCGTTTGCTAATTCAATTTAATAGGACATACTGGTTGACCTCCAATACACTTTTGAGAACGTGATTCGTTCTCCGGTTTTTACATCCACTCATCTCCCTTCCCCGTCGAAGTACGGATGTGGGGGGTGTCAATAGGGATGAGGTCCCAGTATAGATGCTATACAGGTACATGCCATATACTTTTGGCTCAAGTGCCTAACCAGGTAAAAAGGAGCTTTAGCGCGCGAGCTTTATGTTGAACTAAGGGCTAGAATGGGGCCAGGGCACACTTTTCATCCGTTCGCATATAAATATAATATATAAATAAAATAGAACAATATAGGAAATATATGAAATATAAATAGAAAGGATAGGATAGGAAAGGAATATATATAATTAAGGAAATGAAATATAGAAAATACATATAATATAGAAAATATTGAAAAATAAAATATATAATTTATGAATATATATATATATATTGGAAAATGATGATTAAGAGAAAGGAACATTAAATAAAATAATATATTTTATGAATGTATTTGAAATCGAATTATATTGTATAATCTAATATTTTTTTAAATATATTGAATGATTTGATACAGATCTTGTAATATTTTATTGATTGATCTCGGAATAGCATGGAATGGTTCGTGTTTTGTTTTGGTTTGATTGTATTTGGAAAATTAATGGTTGTTTATGTTCGATTTTTGGTATTTAAATAATAAATTGTTGATTTCGAATCGATTCGGAATTTTATTAATATTATAATATTACAATAAATATAATGAATATGAATGGAAATAAAATATAAAAAGGAAATATATATATGCAAATAGATTTAAAAATTAAGTAATATTAATAAATTTATGGTTTTTTGTTTTTTAAATATATATCGATATATAAAAAAAAATCTATAAATATTGTAGTTTTTTGTTTTTAAAACATTATTTTAGTATAGATGATCGCGTGTTATTTTATTTTTTTAATATATTTTGATCGAATTATTATATAATCTTTTAATTCGATGGCTTTATAAAAATTGATTTATTGGAATTGGAAATTCGTATTTTCTTATTATTTTTTGATGATTCCCAATTATTTGAAGGATTATCAAGGTTTCTTGATACTAGATATGATTTTATGATCAATTTCGATCGAATATATTGATTTCTATTTATGAATTCCTGGAATAATGCTATAAAAAATGCAGATACAAATCACAAATTCCCTTTGTGCACCCGCTTGTAGCCTAGCAGTGTGGATTCTATTTTTAGCATTTTATTGCTATATTAAGCAAATTAGCTACCGTGAGCCGAGCGTAAACCGACCCGACCCTCCAATGATCTTCTAAAATTGCCGATGACCTTCCAAAACCGTGAACCGAGCGTGAACCGGAATTAGTCCCTATCAAATCGGCAATATTGGATCCTATATCGATGGGGGTTGTCTGCCAATTTGCATTAAGTGAATATGCATGGGTTGGCAAAAGGTTAGGGAATAAGTGCTCAATTGGACCTGTCGTTGACAAATTGGCATTGCAAAAAACCGGTGCTGCAAGAAAAGGGCGTTTTCCGATATATTCTTAAAATTGGGTCGTTGGCACGTGACCTCGTTTAATTTGACTGCTGGATTTGCAGGGTAAATTATCTTTTTAATTTAGATTTGTTTTTTTATGAATTAATTGAAAATCCCGATCTTAATTCCGGACGATATGCACCAATCTTTATTCGATACCAATAGTGTTTGGCTTACGTTGGTCGTGACGATTGATCCCCTAGCCTCGAAAGAAAATTTAAAATGTAATGAATAGATATGCAATCTAGAGGAACCTATCTAGTGCAATCTAAATCATATATATATAGATTTAAGAGAGCCTTCGTTCGTGCTTGCAAATGCAATGTCACACATGAAATTTCCATGTATAAGGATAAATTCCTTTACCCAGGTGCGATCCCATGACAGATTCGACGAACCCATGCCAAAGGTCATTTCTTACAGATCATGAATTGGAATGCATCCAGATCGCTGCAATACACTGAATTTCAAGCTTGGCGCACAGAAAATAACTACGATTATTTCATCATTTAAAAAAAATCGGTTGAATTTTTCAGGGAAATGATCCAATAATCATTAGTATTTCATCCATAATATAGATAAATTCAATTCCGTCTTAATTACGATCAGAAAAATCATTGTTTCCAGAATTCGGATTTCGACCGCCGTTCATATTCCTAGCCCGTGCATTTAGGATCGCCTCCACATGAACAGATCTTATGACCTGGTGGCCATATACCAATATGCATGGAACGCAAATCGGGGCACTCAGGCACTTTGTACCCGCTATAACCAAATATGAAAACAATATACATATCACAACATCATTTTCTCCTCTTGACAGGGGATTTTAATTATCCTTTGCAAAAAATATAAATCTTGGATTGGACATTGGGATAATATATGTGCCATTGCCTCATATAAGGATCAAACAATATTTCAATAAATGATTGAATGCCTTGAATTGGTTGCGATGCATTGCCAGTCCAAGTGGCAGATGATTTTCGTTTAGGTTATTATGCTATTCGGATCGATTTCATGGGCATTCGATACTCACAGATTCGATATTCCATTAGAAAGGATTTCACCATCTTGCAATCCGATGAGAGGAAAATGCATTTGGAGAACTTCATGACGACAATCAATGATCCCACGAATCCACCATGACGAGACGCCTTTGATGAACAATGGAATGAATTCTATCCAGATTCCAGATTATTTATTCTTCAATATACAGGACCTGGAATATTTGAAGCATTGATTATGGAAACCACGAAAAAGGATTTCCTCGACTCTCAATTCAGGTACCTACAAATTCGATGAATTCTGTGGCATCATCACATGGAGACCAACTAGAACCACCGAAGCTGTGTGAACACAAAAACATTATTCGCCAAGGCTAAAACATGTATGTAAAGATCCTCAGGTGCAAAGATTACGAGAAATTGCTGGAATATAAGAAAGAAAATAAACCGCAGAAGATGGAGATAGAGAAGAAACCTAGCAACGTTTATGATCATAATAACAAAGATTGGCGCGATAAGACAGGAATCACATAGCAATGAAAATCCTATAAATATATAAAGAAGGGCAATCGACAAAAATCGAAAAATCTGGAATATAGAATTTCGTTATCTTGCCGAAATAGATAAGGGAATTCTTCACGATTGCAACCAATATATAAAAGGAATTTGGAAAAGGATCTCATCATAGAAATTATAGACAAGATCTACGACAACGGAAAAATATTTTAGGTAGAGCAATGCCCAAGGATAAGCCCAAAAATCATGATCGTATCGATATTATCAAAAAATATACTTATAATTTCAATCTGGGGATATATAAAGGCAAGAATTTCAAGACGATTTATATGTATAAGAATATTTAAAATGGTAACCTCAAGAATCCGTATTTGATTAATTTTGCCAGGTATTACATTGCTCGACAAAAAGAAAAACGGCAATATCTACATAATGCAAAAACGAGGAAACATTGTGAAGAATTCTTTATAATCCTTAATATTAGTTACAACAATACCTACCATATATCCCATTAGATATAACAATTCATCAGTTATATGGGTATGCAGCCAGAACTACTTTCTATCAAAAAAATCGATTCAAAGGAGTTAGCGGAAGAGTCGAGGAAGCGCGTAATTCCTGTGCACTTAAAGGCCTTGGATGAAAAGTTAACACCAGGAAATATCATACCCATGAGAAATCGGATATACCTCTTCTTTTGAATTCAACGGCACAAAAAATATCTGCGATTCGTGCTAAACATGTCCGAATGCACGACCTACAACAAGACACTAGACATGGAAATCGAAATGAAGCTTCATCTTGGAAATGGCATTGTGAAGGGCATCGCTATGTCCCTGGTTGAAGATTATGAGATTGTGGATCAATTGTTTCTTGAAGAGCCCTATAATACGAATAACATTGGCACTTCGGAGGACAACATCACGGAAGAAAGCAATGAGACCACGGACGATGCCAATGAGACGGCATCCAAGGGCGGAGAATATTATCTACCTTTGCATGAGAACCGCCCCAAGACTATAAGCCGTGGTCGACGGCAGATGATTGAAGAAACATTGGATGATATGGAGAAAGCAGATTGCGTTCTCTAGAGACCACTTCAAGGAGAAGTCAAGCGGCTAAAGAAGATATTGCCCAAGGGATGCAAGTGCTTCCTGAAGGAATTGTTTGCTCGCTGGCGCTGCAACACTGAATCTTCTGTATTGATCTTGCCGCAATTTATCGATGTTCTGGGTCGAAAATTGGACAAGATCCGAGCAGAGCTGGACAGCCCTGCTTTTCTTGGGGGGGGGATATCTAGCCAACAGTGCATGTTAAATGTGTTAACTAGTGGAGTGGGAAATGGTGGTCATGGACAGGCTTCATGATCGCTTCCAAGAAACCCTTTGGCTTGAGTGGTCTGGATGGATGTGATACGGTCCTGCAATTCCAGATGTGCAGTGACGATGGGGCTCAATATTAGTGCACCTATGGATATTGAGATCGATAGCAGGTATGACTTGCTCCAGCGCTGCAACCGTGAAAGCATGTGGTAAGAGATTGAAGATATAGATTCTTACCTGTTGATATTGTCACCGCTTTGTGCACCATGGTACCCATGACAAAGATTCAATACCTACAAGAGTGAAGAGCTCCATGAGAAGATCATGTCCAACCGCAAGGAGTGGTATCCCGTTGTTTGTTGCCTGGCCTAGATAATTGAACGACGTTTTGAACTTGGCCGCGAAGTGTTGATGGAGAATCTTGGCCCTCCTTGATTTGAGAATTTAATTGTTGTATGGACATGATGGATAAATAATTCCGGAAAAGTCATTGATGAACCTTCAGAAATGATCCGTTTGGACCAATGCATATATGGTTTGGTTGGAGAAACCGGCATCCTATAACAGAAAATCATAGGAATATTATTGTCCTCTGCCAAGATGACAGACAAACTCAATATACTTTGCGATAACAATATTGGCATGAACATCTTGAAGGAAATAGGACGAAGAAAGATGAGAAATGGCCGAAGCCTCTATGTCAAGCTATCCTTCAAGAAGTTTTGGAAGAAATTAAATTATAGGTCACCCAAAATGCCTTCCCTGCAGAATACAAGATTAAGGCCAACAAGGGCATGGATTCTTTGGATGGCATTGAAGATTTGGACGACGTAGTTGAATAGGTCCACAAGTGGAGGCGAGTGCATTTAAACACCTTAGATACAGAGGAGGGTTATGAGAAGAGCCACGATAGCCCTAAATTTCTATATGAGAAGGAGAAGATAAGAAAATAGAAATGTCCAAAATTCAACAGAGAACAATGTATCGTTGTCCATCGCCAGCACCAAATGATGGATCATTGCAATAATCAAGCACTTGTGAGGATGCTTCGATTTTCGATGCGCGAGAAGGGGGGTGATCGAAGTTGCTCAATATTGACAGGGGGCAGAACTGTAATGAGATCCAAAATAATGAATGCCCAAGGATAATGAGACCTGTGAACCCATGCCACCAGATCAAGTTCAATGATGAATTGGCAATTGATGTCTTTGAAATTATTGATGGTTTAATTGATATGACCACCCACTACCATATCGTGATATATATGGCACGTGGTGGAACCCCACCTTCGAAGATCTGCGTTGAAGAAATCATTTCTAGTTGGTTGTTTTGGGCTGGCGCGCCTCGGGCATTCATTTATAATCAAGGTGTCCGCAACCGAGGACGAAATTCAATTCTACTTCAATCCCAGGGTATTGAATTGCGGAGGATTGGTGCAAGAATACCACGCCAATTTGGAACAATAAAACAACATGGTGGTCTGCTGAAAGAGATGCTGAAACGAGCAATTCATCATCGGCAATTCTTTGGAGCTTCTGTGGTCTTAGCACTCTGCTCCGAATACGCAAGGGCAAAGAATGGGATCAACAATCAACAATTCTTTCCTATTCAATGGGTGCTCGGACACATACCAAAAGATCTTTCAAATTTGGCTTCGCAAGACCCAGAGAACCATCTTGGTGTATATCAAGGCCTTATCGATACTGAAGAGAAGATCCCTCAGGAATAATTCATGATGCAATTTTTGATGAGGCAAGCCGCCAAGGAGATTTTCATGCAAGTTGATGCCTTGCAGTGAATCCGCAAGGCGTTGCTGAGGAAGGTGGTGCCGCTTCGAGGATCTTACAGAATTGGTGATTTTGTCTAGTTTTCAAAGCAGGTGGACCGGCAAGAATTCGTACCGTAGAGGGCAAATCTTTATTGTGGTTGGCGCATGGAAGTATAACTATTTTGGTTGCTAAAATTTCATGCCGATCAGTGTCGACCCAACAGATCATGAGACAGCATATTTTGGAACTTCGTCTTCCTCGGAAATGCAAAAGAGAGCTCTATTCCATTCATCCCGAAGATGAAATACACGTTCCCTTTGTAAATGTCGGTCAAGAGGCCAGAGTTCTCCGGCAAAGAACAGATCATCAAGCACCGTTCATCGATATGCAAGATCGTTATGTTGGAATCAATCCGCTCCACCTACTGCAGAAACCACAGATTCCGCCGTGGGTAATCCGGTGTCCTTGGTCCACGACGATTCATCCAAAATGGATATGGAGGTTCCTCCTGATGAGGAGATAGCGCTGGAGGTTGAACCGTTAAATGAATCTTCACCTCCGCCAGGTCTTCAATTGGCACCTTCAGGCATGAGCAATATGAACAACCTTCCGTTTCAACCTAAGTTGGAATATAGCCCACAAGTAATACCTAGATACGAAGAGGAGATTGTGACAGAAATCCCATTGACTCAAGCTCTCCGCCGCAATCCAGACATCCTTGACGGTAGCTACCGACCTCATGGCAACAATACAACAAATTTTGCTCGGGAGATAAGCATCCGCCCAATGCCGTCGATTGCCTTCTTGATGAATTGCCAACAACACAAGATCAAGAAGAAATGTCCAAAAGACTAAGAAAATTGGAATTGGCTGAGAATTTCAATTCAAAAAGGAAAATAAAGGGATGCAAACTAAATTGATCGAAATCAAGAAGAAGGAATGCAGCAATTGGACAAAATACACAGATGGCAAATGGCTCTTTGAAGACCAATTGCGAGAGTTGAAGAAAGACATTCTCGATCCGGTGGGTCGATGTTTTCAATAAAAGAAGATGTTCTCAAAAACAGGCTCGTGATTCGATGAGATTTAGAAGATAGCTCGAAGATGAGGATAGATAATCCTACCTGCTCTATTGCGATGATGTCGCTCAGCTTGGTGTTTATTGCCTGCAGAAACATTAATTTCTGAATTGGGTATATTTCAGAAGGCTTCTCAGGAATCCAAATTGGATCGCACGTTGGTATTATCCATGCCACGTGGAGGAATTCCTAGAGAACCTGAAGGCAGCTACTATATGATGTCTTTGATAGTCTACGGCACAAAGAACCTCCATGGATCTCGCCTTGAACAAAACTTCACTCCAATACCTCATGAGGCAGCAACATACAATTTGAGAACATCAGAAGGATAATTGGCAGGCTTGGTTGGGGTCTCCATCGATGATTTATTATGGATAGGGGTCTCATAATTAAAGAATGCATGGAGACGATCTGCCAGAAATACAAATTTAGCAAGTTCTCAAAGAATGAATTCCGTTATTGTGACAGGGAGGTCAAAAAAGATGAGAATGGAGTACATGTTATATGCCCCAATTTGATGGACCGGATAAAATTGATATTTCTATCAATTGATCAAAAGATTAAAGATATTCGTGGTCCTAATATGGGGAAAGAAAATTTGAAGAATATCATTAATAACCTAGCATGATTAACAAGGGTAAGAAAATCCGACCTCTCGTATGCCGTGAATTTTTGTCAAATCAATTTCATAAATCATATATATCGATATAATCTTCGTGAAAGACTTCCAAACACAAGCGAATCAATTATCCCTTAATGCCATTCCAATTTGAAGAATATATAATTATTATCATCCAAAATATATCGTCCACAAATGATGCCGACATTAACAACTCTTTCGTAATCAAAATAAACGCCTAATTTGCTTAGCCCACAAATCCTTTCAATATCTTCATCAAAATATATATATTTTATTAAATTGGTATGCAATATATTAATATTTTCCGCCGTAATTATCGATCAATTTTCCATATACAAATAATATTTATAATCATAAATATAAAACAATATAAATATTTGAGATTTATTTTATATAAGCCATAATATAAATATAATAAAAATTATCAAATATAAAATAATATATCAATTGTAAATATATTATATAATCTAAATTATAAATATCGAATATAATTAATTATCAATCGATATAGATTCGACACGATAAATAATTTAATCAATATCTTTATATTAAAAATTAAAATTCTTAATTTCAATTAATTATTTCACGAAAATAATCTATTCAAAATAAATACATAATAATATAAACAAATATTATATATATAATATCAATTTAAAAATAAAAAGATTATATATAGAATTTAATTTCATAAAACAAAAATTATAATATAAATATAATTCGTAAAAAAATAACTTATATTATAATATATATATTTTCATTTGATATAATATTACTATATTATTATTATATAGAATATAATAAAATATATATATTAGATTATTCAATATTTACATATTTATTTCCAAATATATTTAAAATATAATTACCTTTCGTAATATTATTAATTATCTAATTAAATATATATTATATGTATTCTAAACCATATTTATATATATATATATATATTTGTTTTCCAAATAACCGATTCATCGAACATTATTATATAATATTAGGATTCCTCAATGCCAACCTTCGCTGCCAAATCCAATACCTCAATGTGGATTGTCTGATATGTGTTTTTTCAAAAAATGAGGATCATGACAAACAGTTTTGATGCAATGCGACACGACAATCCCTCCAACGGTTAAAACAGTCACGTATCCTCTCCTGCAAACCATTTGGATAGAATTTGATGCGTGAAATTGCCCAGTTGCCTCCTGCAGTTTGGCAATCAACTTCTGTCTAGCTTTCGGCAGTTGATCAGACTGCACAGCCACCTGAAACAGCTGTGCTTTCGCTCAGAGTTTGGGTATGTGTGGGTAAAACATGCGGTACGAACACTTCTTTTGAAAGTGCTGTTTCTATGTGTCATGCAACAAAGACCAAGGAATCCAATTAAAAATCAACATGGACGGAGCAAAACAAATCCATCTTGCTCTGACAACCATGCTATGGACAGTGGCAAGCCTCAAAAATACCAATTGCATCCTCCATGAGAAAGTAGACCTTGCAGGAATACTCAGTTGAATCTCAAAAAACACCAGCCCATTGCTTCTGAAAACCACGCAGGACCCGTAAGGAAAAGTTTGCTGGCACATGAATTTGATCGAATTTGTAGACAGTCATGGATCAGTCTTTGAAACCCAAACCCATCCTGATTGCTTCTGAGTGGAGCGTCCGCAGGCAAACCCCTTTCTGCGATATATGTCTCGCCATACCTCTGGACTAGCTGGCCAGCCTTCTGCTCAAGGGCACCTTGGAAGACACATTCACTTTCCTTGAAGAAGACCTTAACTAAAGTATTCGGTAGCCAATATATGCTACTAATATCAGTATGTGACAAACGAACTCAAACTGCAAAACCCTCAAAAGAACAAAGACATCAAAAGGCCACCGCATCAAATCAAAAGAAACACCCAAAGCTGGGCATGAGCAAAACCACGCGGCTCAAGGTCTTTTCTGCTTCCTCACCGATGAATGCATCGCCGACGCTTTCTTCAGCTTCCAATGCTTCTTTGAGTGCTTGCGCCGTCGGCACCACAGAGTCTCGGTATGCTTGGGGCAACGGTGCCTGCTGCAGTCGAATCACATCAGCCGCTGCCTCCCGCAAGGGACGGAATATGACAGAACATGGTGACGGGTTGTTCCAACTTCTTACTCTTTTAAAGATAGATAGTTATGTTTATGTTTAATGAACTGTTGAGACCTTTGATCACTGGATCTTGGAATGCCAAGCCACTGGAAGTTGATCCAATCCCATGACGCACGCTCCCAGAAGACCACGACGGCCCAAACGGCCGTCGAGACGGCCGTCGCCAGGATGGCCACCACTGAGCCATGCAGGTGAAGCGATGAGCACGAACATGGCCGAGAAGAAGAGAAGGGAGCCGGAACGGGTGGCATGGCGCGCCATCGTTTCAAGATTCAGCAAAAGAACATGGAATTGGAAGAATGTCTGTTGTGTGAAGATAGGTAATCCTTGTAACTTGTGAGAACGAAGCTGATGGAATGGTGAATGTCAGGTCCAATTCAATTGCTGGCACATGTGGCACCTCATCTTTCTTTGCAAAAGCGATCTCAGAGTGTGTGAGTACGTGTCCACAGGCCATCTCCCCCAAGTCAATTAAGCCAGAGTCGGTCAACCACGTAGACAAATAAAAGCAAAAGCCTAGGTATCCGAAGCATCAACCCTTCAAACTTGCTGTACACACACAAATGCATAAATAAACATGTCAACAAAAGTAACAAAATGCCCTCCCACTTCAAGTACTTATTCAATGAACCCGAAAGCAAAGGCCCATGCTCGGCACTCCATTTTGGTCCTGAGCCAATCTTTGTGGCTGAATTCAGCTCATCATCCGTTGCCAACTCAGATTCCACCTCACGTGCAGCCGGTCTGATGTATCAATACGACGACCCATCCGGGTCAATGAAGAGGCCTGCATGTGCATACAAAGCCATCCACAAGAATGTGTCTTCCACTTGAGTGGCACCAAGAAATCAACATTCCAAATGTTTGATCACAGTAAGAAACTCATGAAACTCCTTGCAACTGCATTGTTGGACACCAGCCAAAGAAAACATGGGGGCGACCGAAAACCACCAACTCACCGAGTCAAGCGCCTCCTCTTCTTCACCACCCTCAGCGACCTGAAGCGATTTCGCCCAGATTGAAAAATGACGGCAGGGAGGCAGGGAAACCTTCAAAGAAAAACACACACGTGCAAATGGCCATTATTGCCTGATATGTCCTGTATTGTGGTAATTACCACTCAACTCTTTCCCTCTCTGCTGTTGGACGACATCGGTGAAAAACTGTCTTCCCACTCCGCCTCTCCGAAACGCGTTTGTCGGTCCCGGAACCCGCTGGCAAAGTGCACCGACTGAACCACCGATGGCAACTGACCCCTCGTCGAGTGCCTCGGACAAAGCTGTCCCCAATCTGGCAAAGTGCACCTTGAGCTGAGGAAGAACAGTGTGATTCATGGTCACACATGTCCCGTCTTCATGGGTGTTGGAGATGCGCAGCATCCGCACCTCCTCCTCCTCCTCTCCGTGGGTCACTCGATCAGGTTCACCTAGGCCCTGGCCAGTTGAAAATAGATTGAGCAAAACTAGCTATAGATCAGACTTGAGCAAAAGCTCTGTTGACAATTAGAGATTTGTGGAAGTTTGTAGATGAGAACCTTTTTCCAGGGGAAGAATTAAAACAATTCAAGCAGAAAAGGTGGTGTTAGAATTGATAGTTTTGAGTTGAATAAATGATAATGAGTTTAACAAACACCATATTTTAGCAGGGAATGTGAACAAGTGACAAAAGTTAAGGATGATTTATATAAGCCTGGAATCAAAAGTTCTGTCATGTTCAATCTTTTTGTCAGATGCTCGTCACGGCCTGTTCAAACCGGTTCAAACCTTCGGTTCAGAACGAAAAAAGAGACACCGACGGTCCGAGTCGGTACCCTGTCAACGACCCAACGGAGCGGTGTCGGTACGAGCCAACGGAGCGGTCGGAACCTGTGCGGCGCTGGCGCTGGCGCTGGCGGCCCTGGCCCGGTGGCGCCGTTGATACTTCCAGCTTTGTGTCAGGCAGTCAGGCACCAAAGCTGGAAATGTCATTCAGGCTCAAGGCTATAGGCTATGCTATAGTATACCTACAGCATACAGTAGCCAAAAGTAGACAGCAATGAATCTGCAACGTGACATATGCTTTGCCCCAATGGCTTGGAAGGCGTACCGTAAAGCTTTCGACAAAGCTGCAGCCCTGGACTTGGCATCAGGCCCCATCTTGCCTCGCAAAGGTACAGGCGGGGCACCCACTCACAATCTATGGAAGTTCGTTGACCATGTTAAGGACGGCTGTTAATATTTGCGGCCTTGGAACATCGTATCTTCCGAATAAAGCACCCTATCGAAGTATTGATCAACAGGAGCAGGTCAAACAGTGTTAATTGCCCATTTCTGACATAGTGTATAATCCCTTCCACCTATTAATAAACACGGCTCCCCCCATATTAACAAAACTCGGGTGAATTTTGGAAATATGGGGTCCCTGAAATGGGCGTTGTCCAAAATAGGGTCAGTGGGAGGATCCTTGAATCATTGATTAATTGTATATGAAATGCAGATTTCGTGGCATGCGCAGCGCTTTGCGAAGCTTGAAGTGCAGATTTCGTGGCAGGTGCAGGACTTTGTAAACCCGCGCTGGAAGTGCAGATTTTGTTGCGTGCGCCCGCTGCATTTTTTCAACCGTGAAGTGTCGATTTTGTGGCAAACGCAGAAATTTGTGTTCCTGGAAGTGCAGATTTCGTGGCAGGCGCAGGACTTTGACAGAGAGCCAAACAGTCCGCTACACAGCTGAAACGAGAGAGGCAGGCAGCCAGTGGAGGGACAGGCAGTAGAGCATTTTGGAGCGTCAGCAACACAACATGGTCGATTTTGAGGGAGTTCTGGAGGAACCCAATAAGAATAACTATATACACCAAAATCGACCATGTTGGTAGTTTAGTAGCAGTTTTTAAAGGGCGGTAATTGAAAGCAAATATATAAACTATAAACCGTATTTACCAGCTTCTTCAAAGTGAGCTTTTTGGGGGTCTTTCCAGGCCGAAGTGACCTCAAATCAGGGGATAAAAAGGTCACTTTGAAGAACTCCGACATGAATATATAGGTAGTCGGGATTCGATCGTGACTTCAGTGGGGTTGGGCCAATTTTATTAGATCAGGTTCAATGTTCGTTTGGCCGCATGGTCTGTGGCAACAACTGCCTCATAACCAGAATGAACAACCAAAAAAGAGGGAAGTTCAAAAGGCAATATAGATTGACAGGGTCATGGGCCCAAGTGAGGTAAGAAGAGCTTTTCATGTTTCCATGTGCGTTCCTGATGATGCAAGTAGACGGTGCTGGTAGACACACTGGCAATTAAACCAGAAAAAAAACAAACATAATAAAGGCCACCAGAAACACAAATGCGGTTTGTTCTCTAATGCAGCATCTCTGACAAACGTGCGAACAACAGGCAAAATACTTGACACTAGTGAGCATAATCAAAACTGGCTTTGTGTGTCTTTGTGTAGTGCTTCAATGCTTCCTTCTTTAACACATACGACAAAATATCATTCTTGTCACCCAAAGCGATGGCAGCCCTTTTCCTTTGCATAGTTTAATCATTCTTGGCCCTGGGCAATACCTCAACCCTGTGGATGAACAGTGAGTGTTTTCAAGTCCGCACGGTGCATTTAGATGTAATTACTTTGTTACTTTGAGAACTTTTTCCTGAGTTCTCCATTTTGCTCTGGACTGCTGGTAGCCCAACAAAAGGCATGTAAAATGAACAGAACCTTTTTGAAGAAGCATCGCTCCAACATAAAATTCCATGATTGCTAACATCCTTTACAAACTTCTATGTATCATAATCAATCTGTGTCAAAAGTTGGCAAATCGCGACCTCCAGTATCCTAAAACGTCGCAGTTCTATAGAACTCATTGGGCTGCATCTAGTGCCACGTGCCGGTCGCTGTCCTGGGAGATACCAAGCGTTACGTTTCTCAGCACGGCTCCTGTGATCTCCTGTGATCCTTCCAACACTCCGATCAAACCTCTAGGCTTGTAGGACTCAAAAACGCCTGAGAGGTGTGTGTGTGTGTGTGCCCACACCGCGGTCCAAATCCGTGAGGTTCGGACTCCGAACTTTGGACAGAACAGTTCGGAGTACTTGCGCAAAATATGACCGGCCCTGGTCTTGACCCCACATCTCTTGCCCTGTGGCTCTTGGGCCGTGTGGCCTCTCCTGATTGGCTCGCTGCCGCTGCAGTCTTCCCGCAAAGTGTCCCTCCATGTTGCCCCCAGCATTCTGAGACACGTTGCAGCTGTAGAGCTCATGCCGAGCTCAACAGCTTGCATCGACGATGGCTGGCTGTCGGAATTGACGCGCAGGTGTGGGGGCCGAGAGGCATCTGTGGAAGAGGCAGCTTGTGGCGCAAAGTAATCAGAAATCAGAAAAGGAGTGAAAACGCTAGTAAATGCCTTTCTGCCCCTGTGACCCCCTGTCCATTCTCATGCGAAGAGGTTAAGGAACCACTCATGACGAACACATTGTCTGGCATTGGCAAGCGTTCGATCAGTCCTCCAAAGCATCAGTCCATATATTGTATGTGTGGATCCATGGCACATGCTGCTCCTCAATGCCAGCTCAGCAGTAACATTTCACAGCCAAAGTGTGCCATAGAATTTCCACAGTTCCAATCATGGAAGCCGCAGCATTGGTGTTTGGTCCAGGATTTTGTCTGGTTTTCCCACTGCCAAACAGGCCGCCCAGATTCCACCAGCTTTGACCCTTGGGACCAAGCGGTTGACAACCGTGCGGTTTACAACCGTGGACGGGGCGACGAAAAAGAGATACAACATCGGTGGAATTCTTTGCAGGGCCATTGAATGGGTGCTGATAGCAGCTAAGCCAACTGTCGGAGATTCTCCAGATCGATGATCCAAAGAGTTGGATCGTCAAAAGTGGTCACACACACGTCACAGACACACACACACACACTGGGAAGAGCGGCGTGTTCTACTGCACGCAATTCTGCATGAGAAAGGCTCCCGATTGATTAGTCGTAGAATGCCACTCAGCCAATCAGGATTGTCAGGATTGTTTCATGTCCTATCTTGTCTATGAGGTCTATATGAGGTTCTATTATAATGATTTATACATATTTATACCCTGGGCATTCGTTCCATCATGTCGCTCACACCTGGGCAAAGGCATCCACCAAAGACCTCGCCTAGGGCACGATGCAGCACCACATCGCGCACCGGAGTAGGCTTTGTCCCGGGACCTGCTCCAGCTTTGAAGCGACGGTCTGGCTCAGTCTGCCTCCAAAGACTTCTAAATTCTCAGAACTAGTCCGATCTGGTCCCATCATCTCCCATCTACTTTCCTTGCAACTTGGGTGAATTGGTGGGGTCTGGAACTGGGTTTTGTTTTGCCCCACCAGTTCGCAGAAGTGCTGCTAGCGCACCAAAGAAGTGCTGCCAAGTGGCACAGCCGAGACAGTCCCAAAACAAAGTTCTCTGCAATCAGCTCACTCTCTGCCTCAAAATCAGCAGGACTAGCAACCAAGCACTAGCCACCTCTGTTGGAAGGATGTTTCACATTTCACAAGAGAAATACCGTCACACACAAAAAATACGCACCCGACCGTCCTTGACCCAAGGTGTGATCCGATTGGAACCAAAAACCCCCTTGATATGCTCTGCCTTGTTGCTGAAGGTTTTTTGAGGATAAATATATATATATATATGCAAGCTAGATCAAGCTACCATGATGAAGAGTCTAAACCAACTTGCATCCAGGTATAGACGTCCAAAATTCTTAGTGGCCAAGCCAGCGCAGGAATGACGTCTTGTTGAAATGTGATTTGGACCCTTGTCTCTTCAACAGCATCTTTTTTGGGGAAACTGCAGAGCCAACATATGCCTTTATAGCCCTGGCAACCAGGCCTTGAAATGAAATGACCGCTGTGCTGTCCACACGGAAAAGCAGCACCAGGGTTTAGTCACCTGGCAAAAACGGCAATACTTGAATTCATCATCTTTCGAAATTCCTTGTGCTACATACAGTATATTGACTATTGGCTATTTTTTAATCATGGTTTGATGTTGCTTGAACTAATGCTCAATCCCATTCCATATACACTCTAATTACATACGTAATATGTCTTTCGTGCTGCGGAAGAGAAACCACTCTGCAACGTCATCAGAAACCACGCCTGTGCTTTGTGGCGTGCCGGCAAGGCTTCAGCACCGAAGCCCACATGCACGATCTAGAAGAAAGCATCAAGGCACACCAAAAACACACAGAATATAGCTTTGAGTCTTCAGCATGATTCAAGGATATATATATATATATCTTGGACTCTGAAACCTTAGGTTGTCTATAAATATATGAGCCACAGTCAAGATCTATTACTATAAATCAAAGGTCACCCGGGGTTTGTGAGTAACCTGCATGTTGATCAGATTGTGTAGTTGTTTTTTTTGGCTGAGTGTAGAATCAATCATTCTTTGGCTAAATCCTTTGTTTTGAGATCCCATGTATTCTGAGGTTCATCTCTCCACTCATTGTGTAGTCTTCCGCATAAAAACAAATATACTATAGCAGCCTGACTGCCAGCTCGAATGAACCAAAAGTCAACCTGCTTACAAAGATCAGCTTGCATCATGCTGCATTTATACGTCTGTGACAGGACCAAACATTGGAACGGACGATAATGAAATATAATGAACTTTGGCTTGGACTCCAACATTGTGTCCATCCTCTCATTTCCCAGTCATTTCATCACCCACTGGCAGGGCCTCTTGGAGGCCCACAGAGCTTGGGCGTCGTAACTTTCGCCTGCCTGGCGAC
The DNA here is from genome assembly GCA_963970005.1 of Durusdinium trenchii. Taxonomy (NCBI): domain Eukaryota; class Dinophyceae; order Suessiales; family Symbiodiniaceae; genus Durusdinium; species Durusdinium trenchii. The sequence goes on from CAXAMN010027694.1 coordinate 687,844, forward strand.
GATCCTCTCATTTCGCGTTGTTGCGATTGGGATGTGGAAAAAACAGCAAAAGAGTCTTCTGCGGTCTGAATGTTCAATCAAGTAGAGTCAAGTATTGTCAAGTACAAGACATGAAGACCTATCAGCACCCATGACACCTGAATCAAAGAGAAACCCGGCTAAAGCACTTCTTAGCTTAACATAGCTTACCACTTTTTAAAGCTGTTCTTTGTGTCACGCTGTCCAAACCGGGCACCAGAATCGACCTGGGAGGTCACCGTCCGGTCACTGCCACGACTGAAATCGGGTCGAGTTGGCCCGCATCTTTGGACCATTTGAGACTCTCCGGTGCTGCGGGCGGTCCCTGAGTCCGACGGTCTTTCGTCTGTCTGTCTTTCGCGACGTGGTAACGGCACGAAACGGCGTTGAAACGACGCAACGGGAAGCCATGAGAAACGAATGAAACTCACCACAAGCATCGTGAAGAATTGAGACACATCCGTTTCAAACAAATCCTACATGCTGTCATGCAGGTAGTGCGGCGGCTGCAAATTCACCGTCTTGTTTGGCAGGCAAAATGCCGCAAATTTTGCCGGGAGAAAGAGGGACTAACGTGAGACTCCAAACGCAATGAGACTCCAAACGTGAAGCATATCACAATAAGAGCCAGTAATTAGATGTTGCTTTGTGCCCAACGGCGTGGCTCATGTCTGTTCACAAACAGCTGTCTTGGTCCCTGACTGGCGTGACGGCCATAAATCGTTCCTGCCATTTTCCATTGGCTGCCTGAGCAGTGCTTGCACTTCTGAAGAAGGATGCTACCAATGTGCCAACACCGATAGCCAATGTTCCTACGACAGTATCTACAGTGCTGTGTTTTTGGCCACGGATCCTACACACGCATGCACAGGTGTCGTGTACTGCAAAATACCACATTAAGTTCCCCAACGCATAGTTTCCAAACCACCTCGCCCTTGGATAGCATGTCCAATGAGCGCACCTTGCGAAAGCTTGTGGCATCTTTAGTCGCTGCACCATCTCAGACCTTTTCCGGAACCACTTCCCCTTGCGACCCTTTCCTACATACGTAGATTCTGGATAGCACACAATACAGACCTGTCCATACCGGTCGTATGCACATTCGTTAAACTGCCGGTTGTTGATCCCAAGTACTCTCTCAAAGACACATCAGATTCAAACCGGATAAGCTGCTTCGAACTTCAAGCTATATATAATCAAAAGTAGATGCTGCTCGGATGATTGCCACGAACGCAACTCTTCTGAAACAGATTCTTCCAAGTGCCCAACAACCAGGCCTTGTGGAACTTCTTGTGCACCTTGCAGGTTTTGGCACTATGATTCATTGGTTTGATACACTCCATTGATAGGGCAATAGCTGATGTACCAGGTAGTGCACTTCGATTGTTATGGTAGCCGGTGATCGATAACCCAAAGAAGTGAACACTGAAGATTATTGAACAGTGTTGAGAAGCATGGCAACCAGCCCCTTTCCAATGTTATCAAAAACATGAGAACGCTCATCGAAGCAAGATCGGCGGGCTTGCGTTTCGCACGTGTTGCAGCCCTGGAAGATTTCACCTTGAAACACCGCTACATCGAGTCACAGAACTTGCACAACTGATGACAGCGTGTCCTGGGAAAGACATGCTGGACATGCACATGAAAAGCATTGAAAAGCGTTCGCAACGTTGAATGCCAAACCAAAGCTGTATGTCAATCATTGTAAACACTGGATTGTCAATCATCGTACGGTAACTTACTTCAAAGTAAAACACCGTGCAGGGTAGTCAGCAGTGGTGGTCAACTTACCAAGTCAAATCTGACCAACACACACATACATAGACATAGTATATGAACTTAACTATCTAGTTGTCCCAGAGTCGAGTTAGCACTGCCCTCAAAACACTTTCCGACAAGATGCACTATGAATTGTTTATGACTGGAGTACTTCGACCATGTCTGGGCTGATAACACTCCACCTCAAAACAGCTGATGTGTTGCGTTGCATGGTAGAACATTGAAGTGTCAACAGCAGACCCCGAGCTTTCAAGAACAGGGTAAGTCACCGGTTCAAGGAAGCGGCAAACACTCCTCATAGAGACAGTGACACAGTTAGCCCACTATATAGACATGACAACGAGGTAGTGCACCCTTTAATCAATCGGCAACATCCTAGTTTGCTGCTCTGTCTTAGAGCAACTCCTGCAAATTTCTGCAGGTTTTTTCCATGTTCATCTGTTTTGCAATATCTACTTGCTATATGCCGTACATTGTTACGCTATATGCCGTACATTTGCCTCGTGTTCCTGCGACACGTTTCAAGGACCTGACTCCGCGAGACGCCCTTCACCTGAGCGATGGCATCCGCCACGTAGGAGACGTGGCCCGGATGGGCAATCCGTCCACGGAAGGGCTCGGGTGCCATGTAAGGCGAATCCGTTTCCAGCAAGATACGATCCAAAGGAACTTGTTGGACCACGTCCCGAACTTCTGGGGCATTGGCGAAGGTTACCCCACCAGTGAAGCCCAAACGCAGGGATGAAAAGCGTTGCAACAGGGACTGTGCCAAGGTATTGGAGCTCGTGAAGCAATGCACATGGACAGGGTGCGAGTCAGGTAAATGCTTCTCCAGCAGCTCCAGTGTGTCCTCTTCTGCAAATCTGGTGTGAACGACCAGTGGCTTGTTCAACGAAACAGCCAGATTGATTTGCCGCGCAAAGACTTCACGTTGTAGCCCACGAGTTCTTTCATCTTTGACCTGGGAAACAAACCGCTGAAGGATTGATGTCTAAGACTTCAAGCTTGCACCAGCAATGAAAACAAACAACTCGTATTTTCCCGGTCACTTGCCCACGTGTCATCTTGTCAAAGTAGTCGAGGCCACACTCCCCCCATGCCACGACTTTGTCCATAGACATCATCCGCACCAATTTCTGCTCGACCTTTCAGGCCGGCGGGGAGTAACGCATGTAAACATGCCACAAAAAAAGTTGCCACGCAAGCATGTTCATGTCAGACTCACCAGAATGTGCGAACTCAAAGAATCACTCACTCCTACTGAATCTTGGCAGCCCAGCAAGTTCATGATTAAGGTGCTGGCATGGATATTCAAAAACTTGCATGGTTGTGCCCGTACCTCGCTATCCCATTCATCCGCCCGTAGTGGATGTATGCCAAAGGCTCCATAGATGCCATCCTTGGTGTGATGAAACAGAACTAGTCGTGCCCAAGAAAGTCAATAATGGAAGAAGCCATGGCAAATCAAAAGCATCAAAGTCAAGTCAAAGGGGCAAAGAACCCTTCTGCAACTCTATAGGATTGAATCACTTTTCGATATAATATAACCTCATTGCTGGCAGTTCATTTAAAAAGATTAAAATCACCAAGTGGTTGACCGGTTGATCTTCCAACTCACACCCAGCGTCATATTGCAAGAAGGACGCAGCAACGTCCAAGGCGGCTTTACCACAGCCGATATTCACACAGGCTTCCAGGCCCTTCTCTGGGCCTACCAAAGAAGCGCGCCATTCCTGGTGTGTTCCGGCGAAGGGGTGGAGAACGCAGTGGGCCCATGCAGTCCATGTTTTGGGCCGGAAACGAACAACATAGGAACTCGCTGAGAGTCAAATAGCTCAGTGGTCATTGCAGTGAATTTGCTATATATAGCCATATAGCGGTCTGGGAATCAGACTGGAACTGCGAGTCAGACTGGACATTTATGGGCGCTTCAGGTGAGAATACCATGATCACTTGTTTTCGCTCCTCGTAGCTGGCGTTCAATATCCTTGGAGGCAAATCCCCTCGCGCCTTTGCTTTTCGAGCATCCTCACTGAGGGTCCGAGGAGCTTTCGCCGAAAGAAAATGGCCCTATATTGTATACATTACTGTATACGTATCCTTGTTTGACAATAATAGTTATTTGTTTGCATTATTGTCTTTTACTTTACATATTGCATCATATTGCATCCGTGTTGCGCATGCTTTGCAACCATCAATCAGTACATTGCCAAATTGTTGTCCATCCGCATGCAAACATTTTAACTTGTCTTATTACAAGAGGGGCAACCAAACTGCAAACCAAAACGACTCAAAACAACAGTCCTCATGGCTCTGCCGTGAGAGTCGGGGGATGACCATGTCCAAATGGCAGTGCGTATCCACAAACTTCGTAACTGCCTCACCATCCAACGGTCTTAACTTCTCTTTGTAGCGACCACTCAAGGACCGCTTTGCCGGAGTGCTTGGCGTGGTCACTGAGCTTCTTCTGCGACCAAAGGCGCTGAAGGCTGGTCTTGGCCGAAAGGAAAGGACGTTGAAGGCTGTCAGCGGCACCACCAGCCAGCCGACGCGGTACACACGATGCGTCATGGGTGTAGGCTTGAAAATGGAAGAGGTCACTCAAAAAGAAAGAGTTTCTAAATTCAATTTGGTGCTACTTGCGAACTTCTCTAATCATACAATACACAGCCAAGTCTTGCCTTCTTGTTGAACCACACTTGAAAGAACAACACTTAGACCTGGGATCTAGATAAAGCAACCACATGGTGGGCAAACGTGTTTTCGAGGCCAGGAATTCTGAACTTTGTCTTTAAAACTAGGTTCTTACCGGTATCTTCTGGAGGCTTGGGCCATTGCATCGATCACCAAATACAGTGAATGCATAGCACACCAAACGAATCACCACATAATTCCAGGATCGCCTATCAGTGTTAGTCACGTTATATTAGACATATGTCATTATCCATCTTGGAAGCTCCCCAGCTATCAAGGGGGCATGGGCGGCTTCAAACGACCTGCAAGGCCGAGGGACAGCTGACCTTTCGATTTGGTTGGAGGCCATCACTATTACAAGTAGGGCGGGGAGCGGGCAACAAAAACAAAAACACGATAGAAACATCAACTCAGCGGCTGACCTCCCTTTTGGCCTCCGCGACGCCTGGCTTGAAACCGTCAGCGGTCGACATCGAAGCGACGAGCCGTCGAGCGAAGCGAATCGACGGAATCCGGGAAGCGTTCCGGCTCGATCCGTATTGGTTATCCTTTCCTAATGGTCCTAGCCTTAACGCCTGTTCCCACAGGCTACCACTGCGTATCTGTCCGGAGGTTGGCTAAGAAATGCATGTAAACCTTCATAGTTGTGCCTTGTTGAGCTTGTTCCAGGTCTGCCTGGAGCGTCAGCACCTTGGCGTCTCGGTCGGCCCCCGTTTCGAAGGTAGCAGGCTGTGTTGAGATAAGCCTCTTTAGCTATCACTTGCCATTCTGACTTCACGACATGGGCCATTTCATGAAACTGCTGCATTTTTTGTCAAACAAAACATACCTTCTGGCTCCTACACCAAACTGCTGGGCAACAGAAGGCAAACTGTGGTTCTGGATTTCGATGAATTTCGTGGCTCCTCTCCGCCCACAAGGAACTTGCAAAGCATGTTGCAGCGAGAATCAACGAACACCGATTAATCCCGCAAAGGACTCTATTGCTGATATACAAAGGGGGATTACAAATCGACGTCTGTTTCATTGGGGGGACTACAAATCATCCAGCACCGGCGTGCGATCCAAATCGCAAAAGTCCGCTGATTGCGCCTGATCTTCGGCGTGCGCCTCGAGCGGAGCATGTTTGCCGCATGAAAAAAATCCGGAGCAGATCTGCGCAGTTCGGCTGCGCAGCAGTTAGGCTGCAGCAAGACGCGTTTTTTGTATTGTTTCTTGTTCATTTCGTCCAATGATCTTGTGATGACTTCCATGTGTCTTTTTTGTTTGGAAGTCCATGACTGAAGTCTCACCTCTGAACTTTGCAAAAAAGCACGAAATCCAATCAACCCACTGGATGGATTAGTAGCTGTGTGGCCCCACCTTCTGAGCTTCTAACCTCAACATGCAAAGACTCTTCATACAATGCAAACATATTTGTTGATTCATGACATCTAGATCATCTAGAATCTAGACATTTTTGTTGATGTTGGAAGACTCAGCCAACAGCGGCATCTTCCGTATCACTAAGACGACGCCTTCAAACCGTGAGGTACCGAGGTGGCCACTGTGCGTTCTTGGCCTCCACTGCCAGCAACTCGTCGTTCTTCCTGCGCGAACGGAGATTGTCGTTAGCGTGTTGAGTGAGAATTCCTACAAGTAGGCCCCAAGTAAGACAATGAGCAATAGCATGGTGGTGTGGACCATGATTCACTTCCAGCTTGAATACCTGCGGACACACTTGCTCCTGTGCAGACGTTCTTGCAACTCCAACAAGGCTTCACCTCAATGCAGGGCCTACTGCTCAGTCAGCAACAATGTTTCTGCAACACTCGACCACAAAATCATCCAAACTCTTCAAACAAAGGTGCACAATGGTGTAGAGTGCAGAGTACTCTATCTTCCAAACCATGGTTTGTGAACTCTCAACTCAACATTGTATCTGAGATTAAGCTCCTCTAACTAGACACTGGATTTGGCTGTGTGATGCTGTGGGCATCCCTGCGTGTGGTGTGCCCACCCTGCCGCAGTTTCAATGAACAATCGCAGCTGGGAGCTTCAGGAAGATTTGGTCACAAGAGTACTTCCTGTTGGACTCCAACTGACTGAGTTTCAACATTTGGTGTCATTTTGATTCATTTGGTCATACTTTGTAGCCCACAGCTTGGCATCTGGAATTGACTCGTTTTGGGTGGGAGAAGCCCAAGCCATGCAACCCTGGGAATAGTATCACTCTGGCAGCATTACTATTCTCCACCATTCCAATATGGCAAAGGCAATCCAACTATGAGTAAATAGGGTGTTGCGACGGAGTGGGCCATACTGGAGACTCAGCAAAAACTAAGCCAGTACAGTGAGGTTGTTCACACTGGGAGCAACACCATGAATTCTCATCAGCATGTCAACTAACCACTGTCAGGGGGAATGAAAGGTAAGATGGAAGAAAAAGAGTCGATGGCCAATTGATCACACGGCTCATCCACGTTCACGTGATCTACACAGAACTCCACATCTCGTGATTGACGTGAAAAGCTCTAAACGCTGATGACGTTGGGGATTGTGGGTGCTTCTAGTGACCCTTGCCACCTCAAGTGACCCCTGCCCACTCGGTGTTGGCCTATGACTCTATAACTCAGTAGTGCATGTTGAAGAAGGACACGCAAGGCAAGGTATCCCTTTTTCTTTTGCCGCTTCCCTGTTCTTCCGAGTTGTTAGTGAAAGAATCCGCCGCCTGTGTCTGGGCGTCTTGAAGTTGTGCCTGCAAGGCCTGAAGAAAATGCTTCACAGTTTCACAAATGTTTCCATATTCCAAGAACAAAAGAATGAAAGTCGTTATATATACATATACAAATACATGGTTCACAAATGGTGGAATATGCATGTTTGTTCTGCCCCTTTTCTCCAATGTGCTGAAGCTCTACTCCCTTTGACAGCTTGGACTTCGTTGCCTTCCTGGGGCGCCCTAGACAAGGGCAAATATAAAAGCATAGCCTTAGTCACCTTAGTCTGAGTGACTGAGTCACTAGTGGCGGTCATCGACCTGAAACCTTCACGTCCGTTCGTGTTCAGTTCGCAAGTTCGATGTAAACAGAATAGCTTGGGTATGATAATAGCTTCTTGTTACTACTAGTAAGGCCAGGAGCCCCTAGTAGCTTCTTGCTCCTAGTAGTAAGGCACTTGTTTCTAATAGCTTCTTGTTACTACTAGTAAGGCACTTGTTACTAGAAGCGATGCACTTGTTACTAGTAGCTTCTTGTTACTACTATGGTTCAGTTCATCAAGAGCACATCAATGACTTCACCATGTGGACTTCTGCAGTGGCTGTCCTTTCCACTCGAGAACTCTGCGGGACCCTGCCTCCAGCTGTCGGCCGGTCCCAAAAGGAGATCGGAAGCGGATGAAAGATCGGCTGAATTCCCGACATCTGGGAGCACTTTCTGTTTGCTTCTGGTCATCCCCGTAGGCTGGCTAGAAGAATGGCGAAACAGAAATGCAACAAAAACAAGAAGTGCTGTTCATCCCCGGAGTGGCCCTGCAAGGCACAAGCCTGGATTGTGGCGTGATGACTTCTTGTGCTTGCTCTGCCTCAGGCGACTGGAATAACGCCAAACATGTGACTTTTGCAGTGTGAATAGAAAATCATAGACATATACCGGACCTGCGTAGAGATATATGTACAGTACCTGTCAGTGAATCCAAGACAGCACCTGGAATCCAAACGAGTTCTCAGTGCCTGTCCAAACAGGTAAAGAACATATCCTCTTCATCCACACAAATGGCTCTACCCGCCGACGGTGAGAGAGACACAGTGGAAACACCCTTTCATCGAAGAGCTTCCTCGAAGCGTGGTCTTTCGCGAAAGATGCGACGCAAAGCGCTTGCAAAAAGCTGCAAGCGCCTACTGTGTACAAAGAGATGCAACGCAGCCGCCGCGCAGCTGCTACAAGATGCCCCATCATCTAATATCCTTTACATCAATTCTCAAACACATGTCCTAAGGTTCAGCAAGCATAACCCATAGTCTCATAGACATAACTACTATGATCACTTAGCGCAGAGTTTTCAAAAGACATTGTTGCAAATCAACTCATTCATGTCCGATTCATGTCCGATTTTCTCCCATGTTCTATCTTTCTCACCTTGAGTCAAGTTGCGCGACCCACGCTTTCGGGAGACCTGGAGCTTCTGGCGGGCTGAGTGAAGCTCCTGGTGTCGGTTCCGGTTCGGTCTTTAAACTTGATGATGACAATCAAACCATATCAAACCTCTCTACTGCCAGAGGGCAGAATCTCTAGCTGAGAGTGTTCAATCAACTCTTGTGCCAGGTGCATGTCTGTCTTTCTTTTGAAAGAGCAGCATGCTTGGAGCTACGAAATGACATGCATAGGCATAAATATGGTTCCCTCATTATTCCTCTCTAAACAACTCAAACACACGAATGGGCAAAGGTGGCACTCACAAAATGTCACAAGTGACATGCAAACATTAAACATTCACCGTCCTCGTGCAGGTCAGCTATTTGCTTGTTGCCTCGCCAGAAACCAGTGCTCTCTCAAAGGCCCGTGAAAGGATCTTTGCAAGAAAGCATGTTATGCAGCAAATGGTTTCTACATGTTTCTACTATATATCTTCTATGAACTCCTAATCATCGTTGGCCTGGCCTGGAAGACATAGCTTGACCATGGTGTCCAACTCCACCTGGCTTGACCAGTGGTCCTTCTCCGATTTCACGACTTTCACCAAAAAAGCCTTCCCCCTCAGGAACTTCCTGTCGAAAAGCCACAGGTGGCTCCGGTGCCACCTCCAGCTGCTGGCGCTGCTCCATCCAAGCTCCTCCCACTCTCCGGTCACCCTCCGGGCGCACCCTCGCATCGCGACCGAAGGGTCATCTCGACGGAGCGAGCGACCATGCTGGTTCCTAGTAGCTTCTTGTTACTACTAGTAAGGCCAGGAGCCCCTAGTAGCTTCTTGCTCCTAGTAGTAAGGCACTTGTTACTAGAAGCGATGCACTTGTTCCTAGTAGCTTCTTTGTTACTACTAGTAAGGCACTGGTTCCCTGCTGATGGTTCCCTTCATGTTCTTCCCTCCCCACACGTGGGGGTACCCAGTGAGCCCCTCCCAGGATCGTTGAATTCATGGGACCTGAGCTTTCTTTTTGGTCGAATCCAGGGAGGCTTGCGGAGGTCATAGCGTAAGGGTGCATGAATCCAGAGGACCTGGACCGCCAGTTTTTGTCAAGTAATTTGGCACCTCTAAGGGTAGAAATCCAGCATACATCAAAGGCCAACGACCTCACAAATAATAGTCAAGGCTGCGAGACATGCTTCAGCACTTTTTGCCAAGCCTTTCCTCATACGGATGTATACGTATTATGTCTCATATTTTGATCATATAGATTCATTTTGTATCTCAGGATTTCTCATTCGTTTTCTGAGCATGCTCCCTGCAACAAGCAGATCAGCAAGAATGCAGCCACATCTTCAAACAAAAATAATTCACTGGTGGTTGACTCCTGTCACCCCTTTGTTTTCCTTCCACAGCTCCCAGAAATTTTCTCAGTCCCCTCCCCCAGTTCCGCTGACTCCTTATAAATTGGACCCCTCTTGAGTCGGTTCTTGCTAACTTTCCTTACCTAAGCACTGTTTGGCACATTTTGGCAAATTCATCCAGAAACAACAGTTCGCTAGCTCCGCGAAAGGACCTGATTAACTTACTCAGGTTGGGGTAGATCAAGCTGTGAAAGTCTGCATGTAAAACAGGCCCACGCAAATTCAAACAACTTCGTTCGTCAACGGCGCTCGCCGTTCGGTCTCCACATGCTCGCCGTAGGTCTTCCACGAAGCGCTGGAAGTCGGCAGTCTGAAGCTCCATCGCAGAATGAAGCTCTTGGCAAAGACCCATGGCCTCAGCATTCCCGGTGGTTTCCTCTGAAGAAGGTATAGTATATAAACAGAATAGCCACAAAAGGTTTATCAAATAGACACAAAACAGTTGCCAGGATCAGTCCTGCAAAAAGAACAATCAATACACACTGGCAATCCAGCTTGTAGTTTTAGAAGGCAGGACAGTTTGAAGTGGTACCTCCAAAGGTAAAGTGCGTCTCTAAGAAAGGAGCTAGATCCAAAGCTGCCTGACAGGAATCAAACCAAGAATGATTAGGCCCTGTTCTCTGCCAAAATCTGCCCCTTCCAGGTTTTATTTCGCTGGCATGTGGGGCTGTGAATAAGTTATTTTAGCAAATGCAAAATAAGCTGAATAGATGCATAGACATATATTATATAAATAAATAAATATATATATATATAGATCTCCCAAAATGCTAACCAAACTCTCATGTACAAAGGCTCCGCTGCTCTACCCCCACCGCATCGTTGACAATTGATCAGCTCCATCAAACATCGACACAAACTCATAGAAGACCTAAAGCTGCTCTTACAGCAAGCAGGCCCACACAGGAGGCCCACCGAAACAACAAAGTAAACCATACATATGCACACAGGATATTAGAGACTCCCCAATTCAAGGTTGCCGTGCGATTGCGGTCTGCCTGTGTATCTGCCAGGCGAGCTTCAGTGCTCGCAAGCTGATGTTGCAGCCGTTTCGCCTCGCAATTGGTTGAAACATGACTCACGTTTTGCAAAGAGAGAAGGGAAAAAGAAGTGGATCTTGGCCACTTGATGAAACACTGTGTGTTCCACCTGATGGAAACCTTACAGTATCCCATTGCAAGAAAGTCACACAATTGGTTGAATTTGAAATGCTTTGCAATCAAATCCAAAGCTTAGCAAAACCCTAGGATAGGAATGGCACCCTGCAAGACCGACTCAATCATGAAGCTGCCTCTGAAGCAACTGGGCGGCTCTGGGCTAGCAGGTCCTCCAAGATTTCCTCGCACCAAAAATAGCAGTGTTGATGCGATGAGTTTTACAAAGTGGGTGGGTTAGCCGCCAAACCGCTCATCCCGTAAATCCGTTGCAGTCCACTCCATAAAGCTTGACATTCAATGTCCAGCAAGTCGTTCTAAGCGTCCTTGCTCCTAGTAGCGATGCCCTTTGCTCCTAGTAGCAAGAATGCTCCTAGTAGTAAGGCCAGGAGCTACTAGTAGCGTCCTTGCTCCTAGTAGCGATGCCAGGAGCCCCTAGTAGCGTCCTTGCTCCTAGTCGTTCGTGTTACTCTTCGCCGCACCTACTTGATGAGAACTTGTTCTCCTCAACAGTTTCCGAGTTTTGATCCCTCATCACCCTGGGCACTGAGGGTTACACCACCTGGATCCCAAGGTCTTTCTCCTCAAATGGTGGATCAACAGGAGACAGCAAACAGCCAAGAAGCTGATCGAATAATATACTGTAAAGTAAAATATGTCTATCACGAACATCATGGCACTCCACTGAGTATGTTCAAACAGCATGCCAACATTTAGAGTAATTAATTTAGCCTGAGGCTGTAGGGTATTGTAGGGAATTCCTTGCTGATGTTTCTTTGGCCGTATTTCCTCACCCATCTTTTTTTCTGTTCGCTTTAAGGTCCCTTCAGCGGTATCCCGCAGATCTCTGGGCAGCTGGCAGTTGACGGCTCATCCAGCGTCCCATCCGAACCTCCGCCACGTGCACGGTGCGCCACGTGCCTTCACCCTATCGCCATCGTCGTGCGCCAGCGAAGCACAATGTCGTCAACGCGGGCCATGTGGACTTCAATCGAAAGAAATGGCGAACAACGCGGATTCTAAGATCTGTATGCATCCCTCAAGCGTGGCCTCTGGGTGTTGTGCTCGCACCACACACCTGGATTCTTCGGTTCTATATAATGTGTGGATATTTGTGGATGATTCAACGTCTTCGAGCGGTGCAGATCTCTCTTCACCCTGAACTCCAGTAATCGTCTTGTTATTACCAGAACTGCAAACAGCTGCGACTAAACTCACTTCGACTGAACTCACTTTGACTCGAAACTCTCAAAGACTGATCAGTCGATGAAGCGACTCCACTTCACATCTGTGTCAGTCGTAGATCTCATGATCCTGAAAGAGGGCCCTCACCGGACACATGGCGCGTTTGCGGCATGGCGATGGTGTATGCCAGAATCCTGGTGTATGCGTGCGAATGTGTGCGATTCAACACAAGCAAGATTGAAGCAGCAAAGGGTCAATGGTGGGGTCAAAGACAGAGATGCAACAGGAGAACCTGTTTCACAAAGGAACCAACAAATGAGCAAAACAAGAGTTGTCTCTAACCCTGCTAAACTCTTAGTCTATTCTAACAGAACGCCGTTCGGCAACAACACTTCACAGGCTGTGCTTTGTGCCGAATTCGTCGATACATTCTATGCGTTCTCCTCGCTTTCTGCTGCTTTGGTCTCTTTGTTTCGCAGCCCGGGTGGCCTCCAAAAGGCTTGGACTCTGAGTCAGAGGCTGTCAACACGCGATGTGCACCTCAGCCAGTTCACTGGCCGCGGTGTCCATGTCGGATCCCATTGGGTCCGGGTTGACCAGGTCAACCGTTCTAGCAGGATTGAAAATACCTGGTATCAACAAATCCTGTGGCCCCATGATGACACCTACTGATGCAATCTATGCAGATCTATGCATCAATTGTACTAGGGGTCAGGTCAAAGACATGTCGGCGTGTGTCTAGAATTGTATGTTAGTTTTTGTTCTTGTTGCAGAGCAGATGCTTGAATCCAACACGTAAAACACAAACTTTCGACTTTCGCAAATCCCCGTGATTTCAATGCCCAAGAACGGGTGCCCCTCACAGAAGGCTCACAAAAATTGGATTTGGCTCCCCGACGTTGCAACTCTTTGGCCTCTATGTAAATGTCCTGATTGCGAAATGCGGAATGTCCGGGCTACGTCGTGATGTCGTCTTGCTCTTCTTCAGTCTCCGTGTGGACTATGTGTGAATCACGCTCTAGTCAAGATCTGACTGAGCTCCAATTACCGGTGTGCCAATCATCATTTTTGGCACCAAGAAACCGGCCCCGATTTTGGCGCAATCCCAAAAGTGCTCCAGGCCCACCTTCGAGGGAGCAGCGAGATTCTCGTCTGCTTCAGGCTCCTGTGCAAACAAACGCTGCTATTGTCACTTGGTTTTGGGGACGCCAAAAAGAATCGACCTATCTGCTTTTAACGCTTGCCATCACCGTCACATAGCCACTTTGAATGCTGAAGCGCAGTTAGCTGCTTATACTGAAATGGTACAACACAAAGGAAGGCAGAACGGACGTAATGTAATGACTTGTGAATTGCAAAGATTGCAAACAGCTGGGAACAACATCTACTTCTAGCTATATAGAGGCCTACAAGTGGGAATCATTCTTCCAATACCTCTGGGAGTGCAAGGACGGATGATGACACATCTTGACAATATATTGACAATTCAGCACATCATATATATATATATAACTTTTTATATTTATTTATATATTCGATTATATGCGTATCTCTAAGAAGGGAACAATTACAGTATGTTCACTGGCACTCTGTGACAAATCTGCTGCTTCTTACAGCCCGGGTGAAAACACAATGACACGGAGCTGCAGTAGCCAACGGAACGGCCATAGCTTTTGCCAACCAAACACTCTCCTGACTCTCCCGGATACTTCCTCCCTGACAAGAATGTAGTAGCATGAATAGCATCCATGAAACGAAACGACAAAACCAAATTGAATTCTGAAGCGACAAAGCAAACAGGGGAGCATCAAGAAAACCAATCATAGGCAAGGAAGCACTGACAAAGCAAACACATTTGGCGGGTTGTCTTTTATTGAGTCCACTTTGGAACACTTGAATCGAATCAACGTGTTTTAATCTAGACGTATACAGTATAATTACTGACTATAATATAATAGTCTATAGTAAACTATAGTATGTTTCCCGTGCTCAAGGGCTGTTGGTTCTTTCCCCATTTTAAAACAAACCGCTTGGTAGATGTTTGCATGTATTCCGACTGTATTCCACTTTCATCCACTCCCAAGATCTGTCTACTTTTGTTCGAATGTGTTTGGTCTTCAATATTGTTTCCTACAAGATCTCCCAATCTCGTTGAGAAGCGGATGCCCAAACCCAGACAGGTCAAATAGTTAAGTCACAAGTCCTTGTCAGGAGATAATGTTCTTCGTGAGGCTACTTGTAGTGCGCTGTCGGGTGATCCTTTGCCAACCTTCAGCCAGAAAAGCCGAGACATGTATCCACTTGGATGTGCACTTCAAGCGTTGGTGTCGGCAAATCACACAAGAGTCACCCTGGCTCTTTTTGCACTGCTTGATTCTTGTGCTTTGGAGTGCAAAGGTTTGGGACTCTCAGGCAATGATCTTGGCAGCACTGTAGTTGCGCACTTGCTCCTGGTTGATGCGCTTCACCTGGCCAGCGGCAAGCAACGGTGACATCGCCACCATGTCCTAAAAGCACCCCCAAACCGATCCAACGATGCCTGTGTCCGGTACTTGAGGTCCTGCATGCAAATGCCCAAAGCAATGAAGGCCATCCACCTCAGACTCCAGTCAAGAAATCGACCATCTCGCCGCTTCCGGCCGCGCCATGCATAAAAACGAAAGACGGACACAAAAACCACCGTGCGCCGCCGGTCGCTCTAAACCCGGCCAGGCCACAGGATCGAAAACGACACAAAGGCACAGCGCGGCAGGTCCGCCGAGGTGCGATCCGTCGTCGCCTGCGCGGGCGCCGAGCCAATGATGACCACATGTCGAATCCATGGGCCCAGCAAGACCACCAAACCTGCAGGCGGCCACGGCCCACGCGAATCGCACGCGCGAGGTCGAGGTGCCGGCGAGACGTGCATATGTTGGGATGTGCCAAGATGTTTCTGCCAGAAAACAAGAGGAAACATCTAACAAGAAGCTATTAGAAACAAGTGCAACGCTAGTAGTAACAGGTGCCTTACTAGTAGTAACAAAAAGCCTCAAGAGGAAACATCTCAATGTTTGCAAACCATATTAAAACCATATTAAACCCATCATCCGCATCATTGACGTTGTTCTTCCGAGACCGGACGCCCATGGAGAAAGCCTTATTTTTTTTCTCAGGATTTGGGATGCAGTCTGCCACCCAAGTTTGGTCTTATGGGCTCCTTTCCAAGAACAGCAAAGTGAAAGTCATGAAAAGAGTGACCGCCCCTCCTGGAAGCTTTGAATTTGGAATGGCTACCAGCAAAATGACACCCAAGACAGAGAAGATCTGAGTCACGATCATCTCCAGATACCATCCCAAGTAATACTGGTCAGCACCAAAGGGGCCAAGAAAGATGCAAAGCAGCCATGCGGTGAGTTGACTCAACCGCTTAGACTGGCATTCAGCTCCTCCATATCCAGGATGACATTGACAGAAAGAGATGCCACTGTCACCAAAAGGCACACAAGAGCCCTTGCCACTGCATACGTCGGCAATCTTCAAGGATGAATCGGTGCAGGAATTGAAGCGTTCTTTGGAGGTTTGATCCTTGTAGGAATTTTGCACCCAATAGTCAGGTTCTTGGCGCCAGTAAGGAAGCTTATGGGGGCTGAACCACTTCCTTAATTCCGAGCTAACACAATTACACAATTGCCCATGAGATCAAGTTCTAAGCTGCACTATCTAGAATCTAGAACCGCGACAGAGAACATACGTCCTTTTTGCATTGGCCCCTGAACTGTTGCTGTAAAAATGCTGCGTCACTTTTTGGTAGGAATCTAGACTCTATCCTGTGTTTCTTCGTTTCTCTGGCCAGATTCTGAGGTAAAGAGATTGCAAAGTCATCAACCTTTGGCATATCCAATAAGCCTCGCAAGGGCAGAACATCCACTTCACAAACAGCTGTTTGCATCTGCATGATGAGGGGGCCTTATTCTGCTTGAGGCAAAAAGGACACCAATCATCGTGCTTGCACCATCCACAATAGCCAAGGCGCTCTCTTCACATCCCTGCAATGTAAAGGACAAACATGCTAAGGCCACAAACAGTGCCAGTCGCACCATCGCGGTGAGACGCTTCATTGCTACTTTCTTTGAGTTTGGAACGGCCACAGGTGGGTGGCTTTGTGATGATCTGGTTGCCTCCTTTGGATCTTTCCTCGTCTTAACATGCTATAAGTACTTTTGTGATGATCTCCATGCATGCCATTTGCTTCCCCCAAAAGTATCTGAGACCCTCTGTGAATCAAACAAACACTCTTGCAATGATTAAAAGCTCATCATCGTTGGTGACACTTCTTACATTTAACCGCATGAGGCCCTTTCGACCATGTCTGAGTCCATTCAGCGTCGAGGTCAGCACCTTCAAGCGCCTCGCCCTGGACAATGCCAAAGCCTGGCACCAACAATCGGCGGGAACCAGGCGACGCTAACGACGCATTCCGACGGAGTGATGGATCCAGTCCCCTTCGGTTAAGTGGAGTGCTTTCACTATTCGTGTGCTTGAACGACCCACGCGGCAAACGACGCTAAATTGACATGGTGCTCGAAACTCAGAGCTACATGATGCGCTTCAACAAAATGAGTATTGTAGTATTGTAGACATCTACACTCCAGAAACAAAGCATGATCTAGGACAAAGACCCTGAACACATCATAAGGACTTTGAGGGAAAAAAACATGGGCCGAGTCCAAACGCCTAAAGCCGCTTTCAATTCCGACAACAGTGAGAGGATGTGAAGGTGAGAAATGGCAAGGGAGTCCCTCTATGTTCCACCTATTTGGATATGCCCAGACCTAGAACAAACCTCAAACAAGCATGGAACCAGTTGCTTGAGGGGGGAGCTGGTCTCCTGCCTATTCCATCCTATTCAAACGGGATGAGAAGGGAATAGCTCCTGCCGGTGAGGTCGACAGGGGAGCAGTTTCTCCGGCGACGAACCGAGCCTCTTCCTTCAGCTCCAGCAAAGGCCGCCGTCTGGTTTCAGCCATTTTTCAGGGCTCCGAGGTTGAATCCAACGTAGATCTTGATGTAGTAGTAGCTGACACATGTTAAGGTAGAATGTGTAAGAACTAAAAAAGACTACAATTCAGGTGATAGGAGCACACATACATACAAATACCTTCTATTTTTCTTGATCGGAAGGACCTGCCATGTGCAAACTGAACTGGCTGAGCCGCTGAAGCCCGTGGCTTGAAGATAGTGGCCAAGGAGAACTGACAGCTACAAAACAAACAGCTCATGTGCAAAGCGCAGGAGGGTCACATAGCTGCTTTCTCCAGATGTTTTGTGAGGGATGCCATGAAACAACTCTGCTGCGCTACTTTGAGCTGCAGCAAGCTGCTGGAACCTGCAGAAGTCTGCAACTGCTGGACTGATCAAATGCGCTTGTGGTGCCCCATCAGTCATCCAATGTTGCAGCAAACCATAGCCGCAGCTGGAGAGGTTGAAGGATGTTAAAAGGTCGTTGACTGGCTGCTCCGCAAACGCCGACGCAGCTCAGTAGTCTTACCGCTGGGCATAAACTCCTCCATGGAAGAACTTTGGAGTCCTTGCAAGCGCTACAAAGACTTGCAACATTCTATCTACAACACCGAGGGACATAGTGCAAAGTCATGCAGCCTCGGCCAAACCTCTGCAAGTGTGGCAAAGATACAAGGTTGACGATTCTGAAACGTCTTCGAAAAAAATTCTATTTCCAACCTTGAAATGTTTCATCCATCAACATCCTTCATCAACATCTGAGAGCATTTTGGAGCTACCCAGACTGTCTGGAGGGGGTCTGGGGGGTCTCTGTTTTCCCTGGGTTTTGAGGGACCAGGAAAAGGGCTGTGAACGGAGCGTCTGGTGTGACTCTTTGAACCTTCTAGTAGCTTCTTGTTACTAGTAGCTTTTTGCTCCTAGTAGTAAGGCCAGGAGCCCCTAGTAGCATCCTTGCTCCTAGTAGCGATGCCAGGAGCCCCTAGTAGCTTCTTGTTACTAGTAGTGGTTTATCCAAGTTGAAGAGAATGCCAAGTTGCCACTTCCATTGCGGACCCGCGCTTCGACTCCCCAATCTTTGGCGGCCAAGGCAGAGCCCGCAGCCAGCAGGCCTTTGGTACACTGGGACCAGGATTTGGACCTACCTGGAGTTGAAAGAATCAAAGTTAGCTCAGAATGGCCAAAAAAGAAGACACATAGAGATGAGATGGGTGAGGTGTTGAATTAAATCGTAACCGAGGGTTATTTAAGGGCTTACGCCCGACAGCCGGCCAGGGGCCCAAGCAAAGGGGAGGGGGCAGGGAAAAAGGGCACGGGGGCGTTGTTGTTGTTGTTGTTGTTAGCCCAGCAGCCGACCACGATGCAGACGAAGCACCCCGGTGCCGCACGCATTTCCAGCATCATTTGGGCATATGTTGGGCCATGTTCACCCATCTTGCGCCGCAAGAGCCGAAAAATTGGACAAGCCAAAAACACTGTAAAACGCGGTAGCTTCAGATGGTCCTCGCGGGGGTCGGCGGCGGGGGTGGGACTCCCCTCTCTCCTACGGGGAGGAGAGATAGCCTACGGCAAGGACACGGCCTTGGGGCCCCCCGGGCCCCTGGCCGGATATGCGCTCGCGCCCCCTGCCGCCGACCCTCGGGCCCAGACCCCCTTCCCACTTCCTCGGCACTAAAGCCCCTGTAACTTACGGTGCTTTGTGTGTGTGTGAGGTGTAAAAAAACACTGTGTTCTATTGGCTTTATTGCGCATATCGAAGTGCGACGCGGCGAAGATGGAGAAATGCCAAAATGCTGTGCTTTTCAAGGGTGGTGTCGGTAATGCGCGCCGCGCGGACAAGATTAATCGACATTTCGTGGGAGTTAACAGCAAAGGCGGAACATGTGCTCCAAGATGATCTGACAGAGGCCCTCAAGAGGACCCAACATAGGTCCCAGATATGGCACACATAGCCGACATAGCCGCAAGATGACCCTACCTAGGTCCCAGACATGGGAAACATAGCCCCAAGATGGGCCAAGATTGCCTCAAGATGTGGCAACATAGGCCCCACACAGTCTTAAAGAGAGAGGGAGAGAGAGAGAGAGAGACAGAGAGACAGAGAAGACAGAGACAGAGACAGACGGGAGAGAGAGAGAGAGAGAGACAGGACCCAGCCCTACACAGACCGAAGTGGGCCGGCGCCCGGCTGTTAGGCGTAAGCCTTTAAATTCAGAGTAAGACAGAGCAACGAGGTGAAATTGCCTGGAAGAACAGCCAGTGCAATCAGGGGATGTGGAGTGAAACTATCATGCTGATAGACAAAGTTACAGCGTGAGGGAGACAAAGCAAGGCGCAAGGTCTGTGAAACAGGTGTGTGATGCTGTAAGTAAGACCTCCGCACACCGAGGCCAAGTCCAACCGAAGACGGCTTACACCCTGGAAGATGAACATGGAACTTGAAAATTGAATTCTAGAAGACTATTTTCCTTTACAACCCAGTGGTTTTCAGGTTCTATGTTAATTTTCCAGGGCGTAGGTCGATTTCCACCTGCGCACACGTCGTCCGCCACACCAACTTCTTCTGCACCTCCAATCTTCTGCAGCGTCATCCGCAACGCCTTCGCGCTCAGGGAGAGCGCCTCCGCAGCTGCGCGCTGCTCCAGGGCATCGGCCGTACTTCCAGGAGAACGGCCGTCCACCGGAGAAACATCGTCCAAGGGAGCTGGACCTCCATCAAGCGCGAAGGACCACATCATCTGAATGATATCATGAGAATTCTATGAAAAAAAAAACAGGACAGGATCAAGTATACCATGTATTCATGATTGATACAAGATTCATACATGACAGGATCATATCACAGTATACCAATTTTGACATGCTATATATATATCATGTAATGACCAGCTCAATGAGATGGATAAGAAACAGCTTCAGGCCACGATGGTTGGAGAATGTACAGTTCTTGTCTTGGAGCAATCAAGATCAATTTGCAGTATAGTCCCAGAATGTGTAAATGAAACTCATGGTGTCAACGGATTAATGTATTTAGACTTGTATTTAGATGTATGTATATAGTCAAGACAAATTCACAAAAGCTAAGCACATTGGGTCTGAACTGCAGTTGCAGGCAAGCACATGGGCAAATAGTGCAAACATGGAACCCTCCTCCGTTTCGCCCTGCAGCACGTTGCCTGGGCTCGCCGATTGCCGGCAAAAATCCCTTCAAACTTTTCAAGGAGAAGGACCAATTATACAATCTCGGATCATGTGACGATGTTCCTTCAATTTTCGACTATGCTCTCCGCTTTGGCCACCAACACTATATACGTACCATAAAATACCCACCAACAAGAGCTGGGAAGAACAACCTTCGTTTTCGTGAGTTCTTCGATGTACACCTTGTACGAGGCCTACCCGAGCCTGGGGAGTTCGCAGGCTACGAGGGCTTCCTTTCAGCTAAGTGACAAATGCTCTGTGAGGACATGGGCTCCAGATTGGCCTCCTTTTTGGAGCCCTCCAGCAAATGGTGAAGCTCATGCAAGGAGTCCTTAGTAAAACTTGCAAGGGCCTTGAACTTCAGATGTCGTTGATTTACAAGTCACGTATCATATCTAGTACCTATAGTAATCTAGTATCCTTGACTTGTCAAATAAACCTTTTGTTGGTTGAATTATGTTTAACTACAAGGTATCTAGTCGTGGTTATGGTGAACATGAGCTGAAAAGGCGAGACTCATCCAGGCCCTGCAACACAAGCTTGACTGCTCGCACAAAGGTCTGACATCGGTCTACCTCGCTCTTGGGCAAGAGCTTTTTCACGATCTTTCCACCCCACTCGCGGTCACAGCGTGTGCTGCTGTTCTGAAGAGCATTGAGCCAAACATAGACCTGCAGCAGCTCTACAGGACGCGGCCCAGCAAGAATGGCACGAGCTTGGCATTGATCCTACCTGCGTCATGACCCACATACAGTAATATAATTGGCACCAGCCTCATCAAAGTGGTCCAGGAAAGTTGGCACAGACTCCGCCTATCAGTCATGCAGGTCCCATCCGGAGATCTGGCGTTGTGTCATTCATGGATTGATTTCACGTGCATCCATGAACGAACTTACTCATTTGGGTGCAATATCCTGAGATATGCCAATATTCTAGCCACTCGGTTAGTCCAAATTGTGCTTGTAGGGCTGTAAGATTGATCAAGGAACAACAACAGCAAGTGCTGCCAAGCGCTGCCAACTAAAACGCAAAAAAGCGATGGCTTCAATTTGTCAGCACTGAGTGATGGAGTGAAGGCGCCTTGTATGCATTTTGCCAAAGCCTTGTCCACACCAAACCTCGGACTGAATGATCGTGTCTGCATCTGAAGCGAAAGCAAGACTTGCTTTCAGCGCACGTGCTGTGACATAACGGCATGATGTTAGAAGATCAGGTCAAGCATATCATGGACCAAACATGTTTCGTTGTGCAAATCTGACCCAGACTCAGTAGTGACTCAGCCCCGCTTACTGCGTTCTACCGATGTTGAATGTAGCAGTATTGGTTCTCTCTTGAGGCCCTTCACCTTTCCCCCAAAAGCGCCTTCTTTTTGAATCTCGGACTCCCAGAATCGTGCCTCCTGAACAAGGCCAGCTCAACCACTTACACACTTCTCATCAAGTGGACGCTCCCCAAACTTAGGCCAGAGGCCTATTCCGTCAACTGTCAATGTGAGGACTTGAAAAATGAGGTGATGCAATGCAGTGTTGCTTGCTGGAAGGCCTGACTAATCTATGCAGCGACCACTCACCAAACACTTTCATTGCAATTTACAACCATTTACCATAGGTGTCCAGGCCCTTTGAGCTTTCAAGCCAATCAAACCATTCTTTCGGAACTCGGTCAGCCAAGCTGGCATCCTCCGCTCCCTGGGCACCTTGATGCTCTTCTGCAGGGCATCCAGCTCCAAGTCACCAATGCCATCGGCCTGGCGTGTGCCATTTGGCCATCGATCTGGGATGTTGAGATGTGAGACGCGTAGTACACGTGTAGATGCTCTTCCATCTGATTTGTAGCTGTCAATATTTTCTTCAACCTCTTCTGCCTATCATATAAGCTGTTTTGAGTGGGAATACGCACTGGCGCATGGGAAACCAGCTTGTTTGTCTTGTTTCCCCGCTCAGTATGCTCACTGCAAAGCTTGAGTTGCAGCTGGCCCTCCATCTCCTGTGTCGAAGAAGTATATATAATATGTAAATCCGAACTATCGACCAAACCTGACGAAGGTGTTGGTCGAACCACTGGTGTTCGCGGGCTGTAATGAATAGCATTCGACTTCACCAAAGGTCCATTCAATGGACTTCTCATCGATCAGGGCTTTGACTCGTTCCAGATCGCAATGCGAACACTGAGAGTGCAAATGAGCACCATAAGCCATCTTACTTTTCCTCCGAAATGGTCAGTCCGATGTACTTTCGAGGTGAAAGTGATTGAAAATGGTACACCCTTTAGGTGCTTGGCTGACAAGCGACGGGAGGTACATCAATTTGTCACGTAAACATTGATGCCCAAGTCTCTCGATATATAGAATGTCAAAAACAAAAAACACACACAGCCAGCGGATTGTCTTCTATGCCCCAGTTGCGGAGGCTTTTGTCTGCCGCTTTCGGTTGCGGCCTCCCATCTGTTGCATCTGACACTTTCATGAAGCTCCAGGCTCCTCGCGCTCCGTTTCCTCTCAGGTGATCACCGTGGGAGCATCACCTGGGTCGAGAGTGATCCCTCCGGCAACCATTCGTGCGAGTGTCGTGCGTGTGGGTTTGAAAGGAACTGTCGAAGCACTGCAAGGTCTTTCACATGTGTTTCTTGCTTTGGTTTCGCAAGAAAAAACGCCCAATAAAACAGGACCGATCAACACAAAGACTTCACTTGAGAGGACTATGGACTTCTTCGCATTTCGCAACGCATGAAGCGGCCTTCAGGTGTCCGACCTGTCGTGTCGAGTCTAGGTGTCCAGTCTAGGTGTCCCGGGCGTCCGGTGTAGCTGGATAACTGTGACAACTCCAGGGCGATGGCCGCCAAGGGCTTCACAACCTCACCGGTGAAATCACACGACTGACTGTGAAAAAGAAAAAACACATGACTGCGGCGAGAAATGACACGTTCGAACAGTCAGGGGTCTAGTCTAGCTGCTAGCTACATCATCTTCATGTATGGCACATAATGTCACATGTGAAAAGCTATACAGTTATACAGCGTATAAGCATATAATCTCTAGTGACGACAAGCAAATCCTCCCAAACATGTTTCAGAAGGTAGTGAACACCTGAGATCTGCTGAATCCCCCACCCCCACAAAGGAAGCGACATCGGGAAAACAAACGACATGGCCTTGGCACCAAAAAGGTCCACTCTTTCTCTGATTTCACCCAAAATGGTGACCGTCAAGGGAACATGATGTTGAAACCCTGGAATCCACAAAATGCTTTTCCTCCTTAAGTACACGTCCGTGCAGTGCATTTTTCTTGGAATTGCATACAGCCTGCAGTGAAGTGCCTGCACTCTATGAAGGTAATGGCCGAACATCTTGCAGTACAACTAGCAATGACATGGTGTTCAGCTTCTTTCCTCCACTGAAGCCTATCACTGTGACCTGTCTCCAATTGACCCTTAGGCACGAGGCCTGCTAACACTTGTGATCCTTTGCTTCGCTCCGTCCCACCATCTGGGCACTCAAACCCGAGATCCGTCCTACCGGTGAACCTCGAACTGGTGCTGCGTGAGGTCACCACTGGGAGGCTCGTACTTCTCAAGGTACAAACGAACCGTGGCACCTGGTGCGTTTGCTCAAGCGATGAATTCTGTGGTCAAGTTCCAGCAACTTGTCCAATTCCCGACATAGATGAAGCCAACATGAAGATGTGGAGCGTTCACAACAATATCAACATATCCGCCGACTAAACCAGCCACTAAAAAAAAGGATAAACAAAGTGATGCATGACGACTGACAAAACCATGGTCCAAGTCTGGGAACGAAGGGCAGCTGATCACCGGAATGGGAATGAATGGCAGTGGAAACAAAAACATTCCCTTCAACTTCAGAATGTGATAGTTCAACATGTACATATATATGTTGTATATTGTTGTATAATGTTGTATATGACATAATATAGCGGCTTATCAAACAACCTTTGGCTTGGCGCCTAAACAAACTTGTCCCTTGCATCCGCGCGAACGCCGGGCCGCTGCAAGCCGCTGCGCGCCTGCTACGCCGGTGCCGGAGAGTCGGAAGACAATCCGAGAGTTGTCCTCAAAGATGAAGCGCAGGCCCTGTTTCTTGGAGACGCTGCCATCAACAGGGTCAGTGTACTCGAACATGTCCTGAAAAACAAAAAACATAAACAAACCGTGAAGAAAAAAACAGATCGTCATATTTGTTGTCATACGAAGACCACATATTTGCATATATTTTGACGATTTTGGATGTATTTGATGGACACTCACAAATCCTCCAAGTGGAGTTATTGAATGAACTGAACGCCTAGCATCATTGATCTTGATCTTCAAACCTCCTGGGAACTCCTTTCCCACCAGCTTGCCAGTCTGCGCTTCCATAGCAGCAAACATCTCCTCGACATGCGGGTCAGAGTTTCGAGCCCTAAGAAC
Organism: Durusdinium trenchii; assembly: GCA_963970005.1. Lineage (NCBI taxonomy): Eukaryota > Dinophyceae > Suessiales > Symbiodiniaceae > Durusdinium > Durusdinium trenchii. Next base: position 712,822 of record CAXAMN010027694.1, read on the forward strand.
CACATAATAATTGAAAGGGATCAAATCTATGGACGGCAAAAATAAAGCAACATCGCAGTGCTCCTCTGCCTTGGCCTTGTCAACCCCTTCATAGTCATAGCGAGCGTAGTAGTTCCGGCCATACTCCTTCCAGTGGGCATTGGCGACGTCCTGATCGCGGCTGCGGCAACAAACATCCCCGCTCTGCCAGTCATTTCTGGTCACAAAAAGCTGTCCTCCACGGAGACCAATTTGCCAGCCTCCTCAGTCTTCTTGGCCAAGATTTGAAGCCAAGCCATTACTGCCCACATGCCATCCTCGAGGAATTTCCACATGCATCGCACCGGGAAACACATGTTCTCGAGAGGGTCAGCTGGAAGGTTGGCTGGTACAAGCATAGTTCTTCCAGAGGTCAGTAGATGTTCTTTTGAAGGTCTGCTAGCAAACACAATACTGTGAATTATAATTATGCCTCTCATGTCTGCACATACGTTATCGTCACAGAGGTGACAGGCAGTCCTTTTCTCGGACATGATCTGCGCCGGTCCCAAAGGATTCTTCACCACAAATGAAAGGCGTGTATGTCTCCTGCATAGACAAGTCCAAAAAAATACTTCAATGTAGGTATTGCCAGTAATATCAGTAATTAGGAGTGCAAACCTTTTCTTTGGAAGGTCACGGTGGTCACGGCATCCAGGACATCGAAGTCGTCGTCACATGTCACTCGGAGTGTCCGTCCTTGCCGGGAAAGTAGCTTGTTCCGCTGTCCATGAGGTTGCCGAAGAACTTCCATCCCGTCGGCACTTCGAAGCATGGAATGCCCTTCCTCAGGGGAAAGAGGCATTGAGCCAAGAAACATCATGAAGCTACCTTCCTCCATGTTGTGTTCAGAGACTTCTGCCTTGCATCTTCAAAACTCTTCAACAAACAAAACAGCACAGAATGCGGCGCATGCGGTGGGGGAAGGCCATCAACGTCTGAGCTTCTTTTTGGCCACCAAGTCCAAGGCGGCGGAGGTCGGCATGGACCGAGCACATCCCCTGAGACCTGTCTTGAACCTTGGTGATCAAACCGCTTTTTTAGGAGCTCATGTTGTAGCACGACAAGTAGGCAGGGGGTCAACACCTATAGTCAAACATCCTCAGGCCACTTCAGGGTATGTACAGGAAAGAAACACGATCTGGGTGTTTCTTCCTTTTGACCCAGAACTCAAATCAATAATTGCATTGAATCCGTTTGAAACACATTAATCAATAGGCCAGTTATCGCAGTTGATCCATGTGGTCCAATCAAAGAAAGGATGATATGCGATCGAACGATATCGAACGATCATTCAGAAGTTTTTGAGAGGAAGCAAGTTGTTCGAACAATAAGAAGCCGTATACGCAAGGTTGTTGCGTTTCCTCGGTTCATGATGGGCAGGGCGAAGACTCGCAGTGATGTGGGCGAAGACTCGCAGGACGGTTGCAATGATCTTGACAGCGATGTGAGGTGACGCTGTGGCTCATGTCGGTGAGATGCTCCAATCACTGGCATTTTTGAGCCGGGCCGTCGATGGACATTGTGTAGCGTGCAAGGCGAGATGAGATGCAGTCACATGCCAATATTATACATTGTTGGATCTCCTCTCAAGTTCTTTGCAAGGGGACACATTGGAACACTCCAGCATCACTCACTTTGTGTCTTCCAAAAAATTGTACATATCTCCGACTCCAACATGATGCGATATAATATTGCTTTGATACACAAAAGAAAGGCTATCGGCGATCAAAAGCATTCAAAAAGCCTTCCCAAATCCAAAGAAATCACATCCCCAACGGACGCGCTCCAAGAACTCAAAGGAACGTGTCTGGTCTTTTGTCGACCTGGTCGACGTGTTTCGTGGGCCTTTAAACATATCTCAAATGTGCTACTAGTAACAAGTACATCGCTACTAGGGTCCAAGTGCATTGCTTCGTCCGACATCCGTTTTGTCGTTCCGGCCCAGGCACTGAGGGATGAGGTGCGCATTGGCCACGATCATCGCTAAGGAGTCGCTGGGCGACACGAAGAACTGCGAGCCGCAGATCATGTTGCGATCGGCGTCGCCGTCGGCCGCGGCGCCGAAGCTAGGGATGGGCTTTCCGGTGGAGACCTTGTTGCCCTCCTTTCGGATGGCCGGATGATGAACAAATAGAAAAAGAACAGGAAAAGCATGGAAATGCGGATGTGTTCTACAGATTACATAGGTAGACCAAGCGCTATACAGAAATCAGATTAGGCAAAGGCACACAAAGCACCTTTCTTTCCAGGTACCAAAGAACATATCAATATATTATATCGATTTATATCATATATGAAATCATTTGGCTGACCATGGACCAGCAACGTCCACGTGGATTTGAAGGCTTTATCTCAACCAGCTGCTAGAATGATCTGGACTTTGCTACTCAAGCAAGTCTGCTATGGTTTTCACGGTGTAAAACAATGACACCTAGATCACTGACCACTCGTCTCGAAAAGCAGAGTTCCTGCCTGCAATGGGTCTTGGGGGTCTTGGCGGCTTCTGCGGAACCTCATGTCGCCTATTTCGCCTCTGTGGAACCACGGAATCGCCACACACGTTTCCTCCCATCTCCTTGTTGAGTCCCATGTCTTTCACCAGCTCCACCGCATAGGTCAAGTTGGGATCAGCATGCCCGTGCCAGGCCGAGCTTGGGCCACCGAAGTCCGGCAAAGGCTCCGCGTTCTTGGAGGTCCCGGCAGGTGCACCCAACTCCTGCTCAAAGAAGCGCAGGGCGTAGGGCCCTTGGACACCGGACATGGAGTCATAGGTCATACCTGAGCAAAGGGAAGGACAACTAAGGAAAAAAAAACAAAGGTTTTTGTGCAAGAACACACAAACAACATATAATCCACGTCCTTCATTCACAAAAATATTGGACGGGCAACTGAACTCTGGATGTGCAACCAGCTTCTTGATGCAAGGAAAGTCAAAGCAATTCCTTAGTACACCAGGAGCTGATGCTCCATTGTCTTAAACATCAGCCGTACTCTTTACACATCTTTGCTCAGTCCTTTCGATTCAAAGACACAGTCACTTTCAAGTCAGTTCCTCAAACAAATCGGCCCGGGACGGAATGCTGCGGGTCCAACAAGCAAAGAAAAAGAACAACACGAACTGGGTGTGCATAGGAGGACCCCCCCAACCAATGGGTTTTGGCCGGGGTCGAACTGGGATGTCTCCCTATTTCAATACACACTCATTTGAAATGACCCCCTCAACATCCCTTAACCACTGATCCCCAAGGTTCTTCAAAATCGCCAAATGGTCGGCCACGGAGTCGAAGACTTCCACTGATTTGCCGTTGGGCAATTCAAAGAGCTGTGGCTTGGAAAGGTCAAAGTCAGGGAGCTTACCTGAGGCAATCTATGGCAATCTACGGAACCTGTCTGGGCCCCCCAAAGAACCCAAACATGTGAGAAATAGGGGTCAAACGATTCCATGGTTTGGGGGGGTTGACATCCTAGGAGTTTGATCTTAAGAATCGGTTGCCACCAACATTCATGGCTTTGCATTTTGTGACTCCCTGGTGGTTCCACACATGTGATGCATCTATTGCATGTCATTCATAAATAGCGTGACGCGAACGCAAGATCACTGACCCAAAATCATGGGATGGCATCACCTCCCTGATAGTCTGGCACTCGATATACAGTAGCTGATATAGTGTCCAAAGGTTAAGTAGGATGCCTTGGGGTGGCCCAAGGGTGCCATGACCCACATCCCCACCTCATGCATCGCTCTGAGGTTGTTCGATCCAAGACACTGCAAGTCTTCAATTCCGTAATCTTGGCAGTCCATTCGACCATCTTGTTGGTCAGCTTTTCGGGTGCTGGGCCTCCATTCTCGCAGTTGTACCTCAACACGGCAGTTGTACCAAGACAAACAAGACACTAACTAAATGGTCTTCCCAGTCTGCAGAACCAGAAAGGACTCTTCAGCGGCATCCCGTCAAGTTCATCCGGAAATGCCATGACATTGTCCGGCTTGGCTCAGGCTACAAGAGCAGCAGTGCAAATGGTAGATGCATGTAAATGCATCCAGTCATGGAGCAAATTACATCTACTAAGACTGCAAGCTCCGTGTTTCTACAAATTGTAGAAGTAGTCATGGCCAGGCCTATAGTAGACTGGCCTATAGGGAGGAAGCAAGAGAATGTCAAACGGGTTGCTCTCATTTGTTATATACATTATTGTGGTTCCTTTCGCTACAAAACTGGACTTGACCTTCTGCATACTTTGGTCTTGTTCAGTCAAATCTTCTTGACACTCCTTTCTTGAAGGGAGGAACAATACTCAACGCCCTACAACTTGAATTAGTGTAGCTGGCTTCTTGACATGGATAACAAAGAAACTCATGACGACAAAATGGCTATATATGGCTATATAAAGCATGCTCAAGCGGCCAATGACTTGATCGCTGGCAGATTCACGACAAGGCACTTAATGCCAAAATCGTTGTCGATGCCACCCGGGTTGTGTGACGCGGAGCAAATAAATCCTGCTGATGCGTACGGCTGTGAACTGGAAAATGTAGAAACTTCAAAGACTAGATTAGCATGTAAAGAGGAAACATGACAGTGTCCCGCTGAACACTGTAAGGGCAATGAGAAAGTGGATCCCGCAAGCATGTGAGCTCGAAAACATCCATGCCAAAGCAAGTCATTTCGACTGTGCAACTCGAAAGACATTAAAACAAATAACATCTTCTTCGCCAGCAAATTGCCGATCCCTTAACATTACATATCGTTCTCCCTTAACATATCGTTATCTATCTCTTGTTGCTTCGCCGTGAAAACCGTTGCTTCGCATTGCTCCGCCTCCAAAAGGCTCGTAGCCTTTTCCTCCCCGGCATCGGATCACAGCCGAGGTGGCCGGTGTGGAGAGAAGGCCTTTGGTGCCACACCACACCCGGGCCACGCCAGCGGCGAAGGCCATTTTGATGATGATTTGGATGGCCTCACCACAAAGGTATGGCCATGGATGGCCATTCAAATGGCTTCAAAACAATGTGGATATCACACAATATGGTATGGCCATGATTGGGATGTGATTCAAAAAATGATATCCAGCCACAGCCACCTGGAGGTTTTGCTTCTTTTTTGTCGCACTCGGTGGTTTTGGATAGTACCCTATGCTTGAGCCATGTCCACATGACACACAAATCGATGAATCAGGCAAGCGTAAAAATCAGCATTTGGAGGAAAGTGAAAAACGGTATATATATATATGTATATAGACTTTGGACACATCATGGAATTCGGTTGACCCAAGTATGTTGTCTCCTCGCTGCGGTATTTTCCATCAACGAGTGCTGGGGTGCAACGGTTGCCGAAAGAAGGAGCAAAGGAAGACTGGTAATGAGTTTGGCAGCGGGAACAAAAGCAAAACAACATTTCGCACTTGGAATATCTATATAAATGCTAGAGCCTAAGGTATTTCTACTTTGGAGCCTCTTCTGAAACGTTTTTCCACCCCGGATTTAATAAATGTATTCAAGGGTTCAAGAAGACTCTGATTGGTCCAGGAGTTCAGCTACGATCATGCGTATTATCGTTGTGCTCAGATCCGCCTGGAGAGCTCCAAGGGCAAACCACCTGTATTATACATGTATACAGTGAACTCACCACCCCCCCAAAAAATAACGGGCACTACTGTACACCTTTGTTTAATTGCTTTGGACCTCGTTTCGATCCAAAAACTGTTTTTCCACGATGAACCCGTTGACCCGGACCGTGCCTCGGGGTTCCAAAATCGGCCATCGCCGGAGACCACCAAGGTTCCACCTTGTACTGGAACCTTCTCTTCTTGCAGTGTGTTGAAGACACTCTGGACGTAGTTGGCAAGATACCTGACATTTGAGCTGTTTCATCTTATCTTTTCTTCCCTACGCTTTTCTTTTACTCTGTGAACTGTTCTAGTGGGCTGGTGGGACGAAAACGTGTTGAGGAATGCACAGTTTAGGTGGCTGTGGTGCCGTTTCCAGAACCTCTCAGGGCTTGCTGAGGGGTTCTGGGGGCACCACACTGACCAAGCTTTTGAACTTCTTATCAGAGCCATACTCATGCCACCATGTGTTTGGAAACTGCATTAGTAATAATAGATGGACAGTCTTTTCCTTTATGATAATCATTGGGTGAGTAAAGAGGATTGCTATTACCTATAAATGTTTATTCTACCTCCTTTTCTTCGCATATTCGGCTTTGTTTTTGACCGTACATGTCTTTTGTTGCACACATGAATCACGCAGCGGCGTTCCAACTTCAACACATATGTGAAAAAAGAGACAAAGCCTTTAGACGTAGAGCTCCCAGAGTCTTCTACTGTGTCCGTCAAGTTGAACTTCTGAGGTTCGGCATCTCTGAAAAAAACCTAACAACATTGTCCATACTGAGTGATGACTGTCTGATCACTCGAATCCCAAAAATGGATCTCTCCGCTGGTCATCGAGGTCGACAGTCCACGGTGGAAACCAGATGATGTGTTCCCCGCTGAAATCTGCAGGCAACATGGCCCGGTCGAATGACACTGGATGACACAATGAATGACACCACATCTCGGATGCAGGCTATGCCAGACTGAATGACACAATGAGTCTTGCAGTAGGTTGATTGACACTGTGAGGCTTTGGGATCGACGGTTTATTTCAGCAGGTGGAAAACAATGAGGGAACGCGTCTGACAAAAAGAAGCCTTTTGGAACTCGGTGCTGTGCACATCAACCTGCTAGGGTTCGGAAAAACACATTGCTTTATAAGCGGGACTCTTAGTGTTGTATTCGATGGTATATAGGGGTTGTCCTGAACTCCCGAAAAGGGTCTTTCGCTTCCATTGGCAAGCCTTTCGTCTGCTTTCATGCACATTATTTCCGCGTTTGTTCTCGTTTCTGGCTTCATCGTTTGTGAACCTCTACTTGCTTGTTGCTGTTTGTGTTCATGGCCGCTCTACAAAAACAAGTTTGGAGACCAGTTAAGTCCTTACATGTTTGGAAGCAAGAGTCTTTGGACATCGCTGGAGGCTGGAGTTTGCTGCGACATGTAGTACGCTACAAGTACGTCACTCGTGGGGGGACCACCTTCCGGATGCATGCAGATTTGTCTTTCGCGACCTTTCACGAGCTTTCCCAAATCTTTTACTCATCTTCCCATCCTGTCTTCCAGCAAAAAACAACATACTCTCACACTGCATAAGCTATAACTAGGTTCAAGTTCAACGACACATAGCTTAACTCAAGCATACAAAAAGCCAAGCATGAATTATGCAAAACGAAACCACAACTGCATTGCCAACAAAGCAAGAAGGGTTCAAGCAAACATGGACCATGTTTTTATTCTTTTGGTGTGGAAGCAATATAGGACACATACCGACTGTGCGGTGTGAATCATGATGCACAAACAGGAGTGAATTGGAAGCTAGAGCCAAAATGCTTCAAGGTGCAAAGTTTTTCCAAATGCAAAGGTGGTTAAGCTTTAAGGTGACATTTATGTATGATAAAAAATTATATATATAGTCGGTTTAAAAATGTTTAAACCCGTCCTTCGCGAACCTTTCGCCTCCCTTACGCAAGTTTTCGCGACATGAAGCGTTTGCCTTTAACAGCATGACATGAAAACTCGATTACTATCTATATATCCTAGACTGGGGTTTTCGGACAACTCCTATATGTACGCGTAATGAAATATTGTGATATAGCCGCATAACATATCGACTACATTGGATACATGATGCTACATAATTACACAACATCATACAAATGAACAACAAAACAACAAATATAGTACAAAGACCCTGTTGTATCATGCTGTCTCTTCTTTCCTCCGCCATGTCACGTGCCCTCCATAAAGATCTTGGTCTTCTTCCGCAGGCCGGAGGTCCCTGGCTTCTGCCCCTCGATGGGCTTCGTGGTGATGGTCTCGATTGTGAAATCCCCATTGACTTTCACCATGGCGCTGCACCGGAGGACACCGACACCGACAAGGACACGGAGGAGGCGGATTTTGTCCGGGGCAACGGCGGGCAATGCCGGGCAAAGCTACGAAGTCCGAAGCTGGAAGATGCTGGAAGTGGTTTGAAGCCTGTGGGGGGGAGAATACCAATCATAGCAGACTGGCTGATCTAAGGCAATATCTCTGGTGCTGATGTTGACTTACACTGAAGCTGTTTTGGCTTCGGCGTTCCAAGTCAACTTTCTTGAGAAGACTGTCCACTCAAGTGTTCAGCACTGCCTTCTCCGTCCTACTAAATGCTCTGTGCTTCAAGAGCATCCCTCACACTCATGAGCCAATTGTTTATTTAGACACAAATTGTTTGGAAGGTTGCTTTGAATGCAGTAATCATCGGCATACGCACCTTCAAGGTGCTCATCAGAGTCGAGATGCGTTGGATACACTCGGTCACTGCAGCCTGGTCATGGTGAGGTGGGCATGGTAAAAAGAAAAAGCCGTAACTCGATCGGTCAGAAGAGGTCACTGGGCCATTCCGCCGCTCTACTGTCATCGACCACATGAAGCATCAAACTATTCAGACTTTGTTTGCAACATGATGCCGTGCAAAGACATATCGAACACATCGGTCAAAATACCTCCGATATCTCCTCGTCTCCGCCGTGCTCCACTTCACGGCATGACATGAGACTTCGCCTTGACTTGCTCCGAAGCGCTGTTGCCCTGTGACCGAGCTGAAGCTGCGTCTTGGGTGAGACGAGACATCAATTAATACTGAGAAATCCTGAGCACCGCTCCACCCTTTCCTTTTTTGGAGGATGACACGTCAGTCATGAGCACTGAAACCAACCCAACCTGAACTTTGGCTCAAGAAATAAGTGCGGCAGCTTTTTTAGCTTTTGGTGTGGCACGCTCAGGTTATGAGCCCAAGCGACCTGCCATGTCATCGACAACGATGAGAAGAAGGAGAGCGGCGAGCGACAAGGCAGCTGCGGAGGCGGCGCCGGTGGTGATCGGCGAAGCGGATCGCCGCCTGGATGCGCTGATAGAGGAAGAGGTGAGGAGGTCGCGATCGGCGGATGCGGGGCCGAGGAGGGCATCGGATGTGGGAAGCACTCCTAGGGGTCCACCAACCTCCTTTCGACCGCCTGTGACTGGGTCCTCGGAGGGCAATCTCAAGGCACTGGAAGATGGAGGAGAGGTGGGGCCAGCAACGCTGAAGTCGGTGAAGACCAGCGAACCGGTTGGGGCACCTTCAACATCGACCAGTTCCACGGTGGGTTTGGGGGCACTTCATGACGCGGTCCAACGAACTTATCATGCACTTCAACAAGCACTAGCGGGACAACCTCAAGGGCAGGGTCTACTCGCACCTCTTGGACCTGGCATTGATCCGGGAGCTCGAGGAGGGCTGTTTGGTGATGGCAGCGGCTTGGTGAATCCACGAGCCTTGGACTATGGGCAGGGAATGGGACAAACACCAAGTCGATCACCCAACGTCAATCCCTTTTGGAGTCCTGGTGTTCAGGAGGCTGCGAGGCGGACTCTGGTGGAGGGAGGTCAACCTGGAGGTGAAGGTCTTCTTCCTGGAGGTCATGCGGAAGCACGAACGTGTGGGAGCACTCCGGCGGCTGCTGGGGCAGGCGCTGGACCTATGGCACAGGACTCGGGATCGATGTCGCCGGGTCCGGAGGATGTGGAAGCCCTGAGAACCAGAATTCTCCGGGAAGCTGAGGAAGCATTTCAAAGGGAACTTCGTCGACTTGGCACTTCCCGTGAACCAACGGATACGACTTCCTACAAGACGGTTTCAAGTGGTCAACACTTGGGAGACCCTGTACCGGATCAACCCCCTGGACTACCTCAAGGGCGGCACCCATTGTCGAGCTCTACGGTGGACCATGGATCTGGGCAGAAGGTGGTGAGAATTGGTGGTGGGGCCTCGACTGCATCGACAACGGAGGCGTTGAGGAACCTTGAACTTCCTGCCCTACCCTCTCCACATGTTGAGGGAGCTTCAATCTTGTTTGGGGACTGGCTCACTATGAGTTTTCCCTTGATGGCTGACATTTCGCATAGCGCCAAGGCCTGGTGGGAAGAGTCACTCTCCATTGCGCAGGAGCACTATGCACGTTGGTTGACGATGACACCCCTGGAGAGACTGCGTGCGAAACCAGTGGTGGTGGTTGAGCCTGCACTGCAGAGGATTGAACAAAGGGGCATTGCAATGCTGTTGGGGGCATTGCCTGATCAGCTCCGGCGGGATCTTGTCAGTGGGCGGCAACTCTCGGTGGTCCACATCCTGTACCGCTTACATGTGGCGTACCAGCCGGGAGGAGGGGCGGAAAAAACGCAACTCCTCAAAAGTTTGGTGGAGACAAAGTTTGCCACGGGGACGGCAGATTTGCTGACACAAGTGAGGTTATGGCGACGATGGCTGACCAGAGCGCAGGAACTTCACCTTACGCTCCCTGACCCTGTGGTTCTCATGGTCACGGTGCAGCGCATGGTTGACAGTGCCACCAAATCAGGAGGCGCTCAGATGGCCTTTCGCATTGCAAACGTGAGGCAAGAATTACGAGTGGATTATGCACCAACGGTGGAAGCAGTGATGGAGCTGTCTGAGTATGTGCAGGCGGAGGTGGAAGAGGTCTCGCTGACGACACCAATGAAGTCCCAGCCGGCAACCGCCACTACCGGAGCTGCAGGAAATCAGACCGTGACATCTGTGAAGGCTGTGGCATCATCCTTTGGGGCTACGGAGTTGGAGGATAGGTCTGCACAAAAGCCGGCCTGCAAGTTTTGGAAGAGTGAGGAAGGGTGCAAGCGTGGCACCAATTGCACCTATGCCCATGACACCACGGACATGAAGGGTCGCTGCTTCAATTGCGGAGGACTTCACATGAAGAAGGATTGTCCGAATGGGGCCAGGGGAGTGAAACCGGATGCGAAAAGGGTGGCAAAGGTGAAGACCGCGAAGGACTCCGACAAGCCAGAGACGGGGGAGAAGCCTATGCCAGAGACGGGTAAGCTCGATGATGCACGTGGAGATGGTGGATCACTGCCGACTGCAAGGGCGGAAGTGGTGTCGGACAAGCCTCAAGGCAAGGATGCCACGGCTGAGTTGTTGACGGAGGCCACTTCGCTGTTGAAGGCGTTGAGGACTATGAAGATGCTGCGATTGAAGGAGCTGAAGCCACAATGCTCGAATGGTTGTGAAGCGTTGGCTCTCTTGGACGGTGGTGCAACCAATGGCTTACGCCGAGCCCGTCCACATGAACTGACAAGATTGGTTCCTGTCACGGTGGAGTTGGCATCGGGATCCACGACCTTGTTCCGTGTCAAGGAGCATAACACGTTGCTGACCAAGGAAAATGTGGAAGTGATAGTTCCATTGCACCGATTAGTGAAGTTGGGCTATAGACTGCAGTGGACTTCAGCGGGCGTCAAGATCACCCATCCTCAAAGCGGAAGGATTGAGTGCGCACTGCGAGGTGGTTGCCCTGTGCTCTCGGAGAAGCAGGCCCTTGCGTTGCTGGACATCATGGAGAAAGAGGACAAGGGGGGAATTGATGCTGGACGAGGAGATTCGTAATTGGTGGTCATCAAGATTTCCGGACGTGCCTCAGGAGGTGTGGAACCACATGCGGGGTCAGGACCACTACAATCCGGAGGAGTGTCCGTGGAATCGGCATCAACGACGACGGCATGCTCGCGCACCAGGAGTCATCATTCACCTGTATTCCGGAAAGGACACCAAGACCTGGACAGCGGAAGATTGGAATGGCTATGAGGTCCTCAACGTGGACATCGCCTTGGGCACCCAGTATGACATGCATGCAGTGGGAACCTGGGGATACTTGTGCCATCTGGCCAGATCTGGACATGTGGTGGCGGTGGTGGGAGGGCCTCCGTGTAGGAGTGTCTCACGACTACGGCATCGAGAACCTGGTCCGCGGCCGTTGAGAGGAAGAGATGAAAGGCGCTTTGGTTTGGATGGCTTGTCGGCTGTGGAGCAGGACTTGGCCTATGGGGACCTGGCGTTGGTCTTGAAACAGTTTGGACTATGGTTGATGGCGGAGGAGGCCAGGGTGTGCTTGGGAGAAGGTCCAGGGCATCGGTCAATTTCTCCTGCCTATCTGATGGAGTCTCCGAGGGATCCGGTGACCTACATGAAGGAAGAAGCTCTCCAGGAGGACATGCCTAGCTTCTGGAACTTCAGAGAGGTTCGGGACATGATGGAGGTCATGAATGCAAAACTGATCACCCTGGACCAAGGCCCCGTTGGTCATGTCAAGAGGAAACCTACGAGCCTGATGGTTGTCAACATGCCGGACATGGATGAGTTGGATGGCATGACAGGGGATGGGACTGGACAACAAGCTGCAACTACATTGCGAGGGCGGCTATGTCAATCACGAGAATGGTCGGCATGGGCACCGGGGCTTGTAGCTGCGATCAAGTTGAGTTTGAAGAGATACCTGGGCAGGCTGCATAGCTCTTCAAATCATGAAGGTGATGGACGACCTGCACTTCAACGCATGGACATGGAGGCCTGGAAGGACCATGTGAGGAACCAACATCAGCCCTACAGAAGAGACTGCCGGAGATGTATGGAAATGATGGGCATGGATGCACCCCATCGTAGAACTCGGGGGGATAGAGCGGCCTATTGCCTGTCCTATGACATCGTGGGTCCTATGCCAGAGGGTGAGGACGTGGGATTGGGAACCAGAGCCAAGTATCTTCTGGTTGCAACCGTGGCCATTCCGAGGCTGCCTAGAGAAGACCCTGATGATGGAGAAGCAAGGGAGCTGGATGGAGAAGATGGCGATCCACTGCCTATAGGGGAGGAGGATGAGGATGAGCGTCCGGTTCCTGATGATGAGCAGGCGCAAAAGTTGAATAGAGCCTGGGAGGACTACATCAAAAGCCTGGGAGAACCGGTGGGTGTGCAGAACATCACGTTGGTGGAGCCATTGGAAAGCAGGTCACAGGTGGATGTCACCAAGGTTGCCACTCGGATTTTCTGTCGGTTCAAGGCGATGGGAGTCAACATGCTCCGGGTACACACGGATAGAGAGTATGCCTTTCTGTCGAGATCTTTTCAAGCCTTTTGCCGACGGTTTGGACTGTATCAAACCATGACGGGCGGAGATGAAGGACCGTCCAACGGCCGGATTGAGTGTGAGGTCAACCAAGTGAAACGACGTCTTCGCCTCCTCATCAAGGAGAGTGGTCTGGATCAGAAATGGTGGCCGGGGATTGCTCGCTACGTGGGAGAAGAGAGACTTCGACGTCAATGCTCTGGTCTTGGTGTTCCATCCACAGCACTTTTGCCGATTGGGGGGAGAGTCACAGTGAAAACCAAAAGGTGGCACAGAGCAGGATTCGGACCTTTAACGGCGCCTTTTCGAACTATGACCATCATGGGTCCATCTCCTTTCATGTCACAGGGCTATGTCTTGATGGAGGGTGAGCAGATCCAACATGCTAGGGTGGTGGTTCAACAAGACCCAGGCGCAGAACGAGCAGTTCTAGAACTGCAAATGGTTCCCGATCCTGAAAGGCCACAGCACAGATTGACAGGGAAGCAACCAATGGAACCAATGCTTCCCCAACTTCCGCCTCCAAGGTCATCGCCTGATCCTGGACTTCATCGACTACATGCTACTTCCGGGGGAGAACCAGTCCAGGTCTGGACTGGGGGGGAGTCCTTCTATGCTGTATGCAAGGAGTGTGGTCTACAATGTGCGGATGGGGGTTCAATGAAGAAGATGGAAGGACGGGAATGCTGTGACTTCTGCGAAACCCCGTTGGAGCGGCTTGAGGAGAAGGCTGTGAATGGCACCGTGGAGTGTGGAGTTGAGGAAGCCTATAACCTGACACGGTGGATGCATGAAGAACATTGGGGCTGGAAACAGCTATGGAGTGACCTTTTGAAGGATGTGGTGGTGGGTGAAGAGGATGGACTATTGCGAGGAGCGCTGATGGACTACCTTGAGCAGAATGTCCTGGCCCTGGAGAATGAACTGACAGAGATCAGGGATTTTGACCTGGGTTATCAAATGGCCAAGATGGCTGAAGGGGTGGTTGGGGAATGCCCTGATGGTGAGCAGCAATCTCCTCTGAGTGTCCATGCCGTATTACAGACCTACACTGTCCCTTTGGCGCAGGTGAAGAAGGAGCTGAAGGATTGGATTCCCTCACTGGAGTATGAGGTGAACTCCTTGGAACGCACCACGAAGGCTGTTCGGCCAGTGTCAGTCCGAGATCTATGTCATGAGCCGGGCTACGAGGAGATGCTGGTTGTGCCGTCGAAACTGGTGCCGACGGTCAAAGCACCGGATGGAAAGAAGAGATCAAGAATAGTCCTATGCGGCAACTTGGTGGAGGATACTGCACGACGAGCAGGACACTCTCAGGCTGTGAAGGAGGACAAACAAGTGAATCCCTCCGCAGGAAGATCATTTGAATTGTATGCCAGCGGCATCGATGGAGGATCGCTGAGGTGTGCACTGAGAAAGGCGGCTTATGAACAGTGGTCGATAGGCATCACTGACGTCTCCTCGGCCTTCTTGTTGGCACCTCGGAAGTCACCTCGGCTCATGGTCACCAAGCCCCCGGCGATTTTGGTTGAAGCTGGACTGATCTCTGCGGACACACGTTGGGTGGTAGAAGCGGCAGTGTATGGTCTGGACAGCTCACCCTCGGACTGGCAAGCGTACAGAGATGATGTTCTCCGCAGTCTACGGTGGTGGGAGTCAGGTGTGCACTACTGGATCAATGCGACGCCAGAGCCAAATGTGTGGAGATTGATGACTGCGAATGGGGCAGAAGGGGACTATGTGAACGTCATGGAGGAGGGTGAAACATCGGGGTTTGCTCTATCCTACGTGGACGATTTCATTGTCATGGGCCCACAATCAGTCGCACAGGCCGTTCTGACGAAGTTGGCGTCGACCTGGAGATGCTCTACACCGACGTGGGTGGTCTCGTCGGAGTGGAGGAAGTTTTGTGGAGTGGAGATGAAGTGGAATGGAGCAAACCTCATGATTGGCCAGCCGGACTATGCTCGAGAACTTGTGACCCGGCACCCTGACCTTCCACTGAGGTACTCACCGCTTCCCAAGATGATTGAGCTTGAGCCCGAGGAAGTCATAGACCCCACGGATGTGAAGCAATGTCAAACTCTGGTGGGGGAACTCCTGTGGCTGTCGACTAGGACAAGACCTGATCTCAGCTTCGCTGTTGCTTATTTGGGTGCAAGGGTAACCAAATCCCCTAAGGGTGTGCTGGAGCTGGCGAACCATGTTGTTGGATACTTGGCTGCAACCCCAGATCTGGTGCTGGAATATGGACCTTGTTCGCCTGAGCTTGACCGACATGGCCGTAAGCAGTCGCTGGCTCGCCTGGAAGTGCTGACCGATTCCTCGTTCGCTCCTGCTGGAGGTCGTGGTCATCAAGGGATCATGGCTATGTGGGGTGGATGCTTGGTAGCTTGGGAATCGAAGTCTCAGGCTTTTGCCACTCTGAGCACTACAGAGAGTGAGCTTTTGGGCTATATCGACGGGTTCACCTTGGGCGAGAGTGTTGGTGCGGTGGTGAATGTGCTGCACCAGAACATCCTTGAAAAAGAGGGAGCGTTTACGCTCAAGGGAGACAACATGTCCGGCCTGCAGCTGCTTCAGGCTCCGTCGGGTCCCTGGAGGACTCGTCATTTGAGGTTGAGAAGTCACGTACTTCGGGAACGGCTTCAGCACCATCTCTGGGATGTAGAGCACGTCCCAGGAACGGAGCTGTGTGCAGACCTGCTAACGAAATCCATCACTCAGTCACAGCCTTGGCTGGCGTTCAGGAATGCTGTTGGTCTCCGTGATGCAGCCTCGTTGGGTCACTCACAACAACAGGGTGATGGGGATGGTGCTGCTGTGAAAAAGGTGGCATATGCTGCAATGGCTTCGCTGGGATTGCTTGCTGCCATGCCCTACGTTGGAAGCCTTCCACGAATCGCGTGTGTGACTGCATTGGGAGCAATTGCCACTTTCGTAGCTAGCAGTGTGTACAAGACGGCAGGATGCCAGTCAACCAAGAGGCCTAACGCAACCCAGAAAAGAACAGATTCAAGATGGTCAAGGGAAAATGAACCTGACCCAAGTAGGTGGACAGAGAAATCAAGATGGTCAAGGGAATATGAACCTGGCCCAACATCGACCGACGATCGTTCGCTCGACACTTGCCATCTTGGCACCCTGTCGGACACATCGCACGCGCAGCCATGGATTCCTCGGATGTGCGCTATTCGTGCTCTGGGGCCGCATCTGGGACTGGGCACGGATACTCCGTGGCGGCTGGAGCGATTTGCAACACCTCCCACTGGTAATGACCGGTGGGAGTGCCTTGGCAGTGGAGACGGAGCAGGCGAATGGTGGGTTCGGGTGCTGAAGAAAAGCAGGGTGAGAGCCTTCCACCCCCTACATAGGGGGACGCCCTTCATGATTGAGAGAATGGCTTCGACGAGGGTGACAGTGGCTTTCCATCGAAATAGCACTCGAGAAGCCTGGAAGAGGAAGGAGATCATGGATGACTGGATCAATTCCCGCAACTCAGATTTGGCGGATGTCTATGAGTGGAGGGGCTACAGTTTTTTCTATGTGAGATTCCCTCCGAGAGAGACTGAAGGACATGTGGGCTCGGCCTCTTCGAACCCACTTCCACCTCCTGGCTCGGTGACTCAAGGTCCGCGTGGGTATGGAGAAGATCAGCCGTCGAGGTCTCGAGCAGTAGAAAGGGGAAGGGCTGCGCTGGCAGAGGCGGGGTGTGGCTCCTATGCTGCTGTGGAGGCATCAGCTGAGGGCGCTTCGAGGCATGCGAGTGAGGAGAGCCAGGGCTATCGAGTCTGACTGCAGGGCTATGAGAAAAGGGGTGAGACCGGCACCATCGAGGGCGGCTGGACCCGGGCGCTGGCTGGTGAGGGATTGATCGAAGAGGATCCATCCCAGATGCCTGTTTGGTTAGGCATTGAAACTGCCGTGACTGGAGGGAATCGGGAGTCTGACGAAACAGACAGCTCCCATTCTCTCGGCAGTTTTGAGAAGGTATGATGTTAATAACATCAGGGGGAGTGAGAAATCCTGAGCACCGCTCCACCCTTTCCTTTTTTGGAGGATGACACGTCAGTCATGAGCACTGAAACCAACCCAACCTGAACTTTGGCTCAAGAAATAAGTGCGGCAGCTTTTTTTAGCTTTTGGTGTCGCACGCTCAAATACAATACGGGAAGTCCAGTATATTGGGTTGCCATTGCTGCCCCTTGTGACAGATCAAACTGTGGACCATCCCCCAATCATTCTGCTCACAATTCACTTTTTTTGTTCGTACCTAAAGTGTGCAGCAACTGGTCGCGGCATGTGGGAGGATGTCAAACAACGACAACGACAACACCATGACAACATAAACATATATATATATATATACTGGATGCGTTGTGTTAGGTTTCTTGTGCCCAGAATTCTAGAATGATCTTGCTGCAGTTGGACAACTTCCCGACCGACTGTCTATCCCACATGATCATAGAAATTTCAATAACAAACAATGCATAAAAGAAAAACATATGTGCAATAAATCCTTGTTAGGATGTTACTGCTATGAAAATAAGTGCATCACTGCCAGCCGTTACTAGATTATGTGTCACCAAGAAAGGAACAACAACATGATGCACCATGTCAATTTACAAATATAAACAATCACCAATCATCATAGACATTGAACTAACTGGTAGAACATCGAAAAAAGCTCGGCTCAGTGTCAAAGAGAGAAAGGGATACATGTTCAAGCCCTGCCACGTGGTTAGCCTGCATGTAGGCGAAAACCATGTCGACCAGAAACACAACCTCACTCAAGCTGCACTGGAACTCTTTTTATTTGTCAAAAGATTGCAACATCACAAAACTGTCTGGTTAAACAGGCCACATGTCTAAATACATACAATCTAATTACATGCAAATCAACTGCAACGTGTATTTCACAAATAGTCTCTGACTATCCAAAGATTAAGAACATTGACTTACCACGGAGATCCCCTTTAGTCACTGCTCTTAGAATCCTTCTCAAATCTCAGGAGTTCATCCGTTGGCCTCGTCAGAGACAAGTTGTGATAGGTATCTCAAAGTAGCTCTGGCAAATATAAAGGATATGTTTCAATATGCACTGATTGTTGGACTACGAGGAGGACAGGATTCGGGAGGGCTTTCTACAGCATATCTGCGTCCCCAACTTACGAGCACTGTGAGCATTGAGTTGGCATTTGGCAGTGTGGCGCGTGGCAGGTCGCCAATAGCCATGTAGGAAGGAAGAGCTAGGACAGTCTGTTGGAGGCCGTGGATTTGAACTGATCTTGTCAAAGGAATGCACAGAATAGAAGGATGTACACATGTAAATCATTCAGGTTCCGAATGTTGCAACACCTCAAAGCAGTTCAAAGCAGCTGTCATTGCCAAGCCTCCACGACACACATTGTCTATTAGATGCAATCAAGATTTACTCCAAAGTCAAAGGCTCTGACCATGACAGACATGACATTGTCAAGGATGGCAGTAAAGAGGTCGACGTCCAACATGCTGACTCGCGGCAAATGGCGCAGCCTGAGAGTCTGACACATTTGACATTTCTATCGAAGGCCAGTTGTCCAGGATCAGGACAAGGTGAAATGGCAAAGGGAAACTACATGAGTGTGTATGAGATATGACCTTGGACTCTCTAGCGGGTCATGCTGCGTCCGTTGGGAGCGACCAGCGACCGCCGACTTGTAATCATCCTTCCAAGATGCATTTGCACTCCAGATAGGGCAGCCTTCGGTCACTTAAACATGTAAACTTGCATGATCACTTGAATGGGGAGGGTGTGGGTGGAGAAGGTCTTTCAAGAATGCAGCACAGCATGCTGAAGGAGCTAAAGGATGCTGAAGGCAACGTCAAACAGCACGAGAAATCTGTCTTTGATTGTGGAACAAAGAAAAACATCTATGAAACGTCCAATTGCTCTCTGTAGTAATTACTGGGCATCGCGGCACCGCTACTTAGGAGCAAGGTGCATTACTAGTAGTAGCAAGAAAGCTACTAATGTCCACACAAACGACACAAAGCATGACCATCTTGTTTGGGGTCCCCCGGCCCAATTCAGGCAGGCGCCGCAGTACTTGGAATCCACTGCCAGGTATCCGAAGATCGCCAAAGTCCAAGTGATGAGCATGACCACAAAATACATGAAGACGCGAAGGAGATAGCTGGTGGAAGAGGGATCTACTGCAGTCCGATCACTCAGAATCCTTGGTGAGAATGCTGCGAGCATATTTCTGGCTGAGCGCAAATACCTCGATGCTCTTCGGATTGACGAAGTGACAGGTAGGACAAGAATTGCAGCTGAACACCATGCAACGGGCCTTATGTTTAAATGTCTGCGGATGTTGTTTGCCGTTCTATGCCATTCTATACTAGAATTGACTATCCAATACCCTTTGGACCAGGCTCAGCAAAGCTGGGATGTTGCCGACCGCCAAACCCATGCAAACACCCAGCAGTCTGTTGATGTTCACATCGAAGGACGATCCAGAGGTTTGCGAGAAAATATAAGATGTGGCCACGACACATCCGCAGTTGTAGTCACCTGGTTCAGCTGACGGATGTAGTCAGTGAATCACTGACGGAGAAGATGAGCTGACAGCATCTCACAATGCTGAAAACAACGATGGGTGATAGCCAAAAGCCCCTTCCGGTGTCTAAATGCAAATGCAGTCTGAACCTTTCTTTCAGAGCGATCATTTCCTGAGCTCTTTCAGAAATCCCAAGCCAAGCTGCGAAAGTAAAGAGAGTATAAGAGCGCCAAGGTCCAAGAAGTGGTGTTTCGAAGTGCAAACCAATGCCTGAGGAGTGTGACTCACCTTCTTCTCATTTCTGTTCACGAAACGATCATCTGACCTTCCCACTGACTGTCTGGTCTTTAGAATCCGAAGACTCATCGCTTGGGGAACCCCATATTCCTGCGCAAAGCATGCTTAAGTCAAACTCACACTCAAACTGTTGAGGCCATCCCTATCCCCAGACCTCTTCTACCTCATCCCCAGACCGCCACAAATCGTAAGAAAAACACCGACCGCTCTCAGCCAAGCTTCCGATCTCTCCACGTCGTGGACACACGAGCTTCCTCCGTTCTCCGCGGTTCATGTCGTTCTCCCAGGCGACGGAAGGCCTGGGGCCAACTGCGGAGCAGGTCTACAAAGGCCATCGATCTCCTCGGTTCGTTCAATGGGTTTTCGATGACGTCGGTTCAATCGATTTCGGAGCTGGCTGTTTCTTATGGTGGGTCACTCATTGGGTGTGGACCAAAGCGCAAAGCACCCAGAAAGGAAGAGCAGGACATGTTCATCCTGGAAAAAGGCGGACGACATGACCAACCTTTTTTTCATCCTACATATCAGGACCTTCCGGTTTTGGACATTCAACCTCCGAGAGGCGATGAAAATAGACACCTCGGTCCCGGAAGGTCCTGGGGTATATTATGTATAATTATATATAGTATACATGTCATGTGTAGACCGCGTTGTTCCGTGTTGGTCTCTCCATACATTGACCATGTTCTACGCAGTATACTATGCTTCCAGTGCCGAAACACGGAATAGACTGGCAACTGGGACGCATTTGGGGACTATGGGGAAACACAGCACCAGGTGAACTCACCTTTGAGCACATCTTTTAGTCAATGTTTTTGTTCTGCTTTCATATTTCAGGAATGGACTACGGTATGGACACGGGACTCTGCATGTCTGTAGCCAGCACGCCGCTACCCAGCATAGTGTGAGAAATGGCCAACCACCTGTCGTTGACTGGGCAGTCACTGAACTCACTGACTGGGCAACTCAAAGCCAGTCGAATTTGAGACCAAAGCGTCTTGTCATTTTCCGCAAGGCTGCGTAGCGACTGGACCAACACCTCATCAGCTTTGTCGGCAATCCGTTGAAGCTCTGCGCAGCTCTCCTTGCACATCCATGTGCATTCTTCGAGCTTGTCGACCTTCTTTGTCTGTGTTCCACAAACTTTAAAGAGTGCTCAGTGCTCATGGTCTTGGTGGTCTGTTCTTGCTAGGTAAGATGATGCATCTGTGCTTTCAATCCGTTAATTTACACTACAGTAATTACATCGATGACATGCATCCTGGATCCTTCTTTAAACTCCTTCCTCACCAAGAAAAGACTTCAAGGGTCATGACTCCATCGCTCCGCGGCCGATCGGCCTTGGTGAGATCAGCATGGCTTCGGCAGTCACTGGCCACCAAGGCCAGTCCCTCGTTGCAGGCCTGAAGGAAGTCCACCAGCTTCAACTGCCTCGGGAAATCGGTGAACCAACCGACGAAGGAAGACTCACCTGAAGGAGGCGAGTTCGGGTTTGGACCCCGGAGCACATGGGAGCATGAGCGGCCCCTTCGGGCAGCCCCTGGTTTTCATGTTTTCACCCACACCCATGTGATGAGCGGCCCAACAGGTGCATTAGTAGCTTCTTGCTCCTAGTAGTAAGGCCAGGAGCCCCTAGATACAAACCAAAAATAACTTGATTGCTTCCATCCTGGAGGATTTCAAGTCAGATCTCATTCTACTTAGTGTCGACTAACCGACACTGTCCACACCTATGCAAGAATTCCTTTGCAAAAGAACATAATGTTGCCATACTATGCCATAATCCTCAAAGGTGTCCCCTGTTCCAAATCCACATCACCACAAATTGCGCAGAGATGCTCTCCCTTTGGAATAGTCTGCCCAAAATATCGCCTCGGGCAGGTCCCTTGATCTCCATACCCACAAGGGCTGGAAATTGTCATGAGAAAACGCAAAACTAAAGCTTGCGATAGATTGCGTTCTCTTTTTATCGATATATCGATATATCACTTCCTTCTGCACATCACGCAAATCCAAGTAGTCCAATTGCTTGAGAAATAATGGGAATCCCTGAATTTCCTTAGAAGAGTTGGTGTTATAAAACCATTCTCCCTTCCTTCTCCTGCCTGTTACATCACAAAGCCTGCTTTACTGTCAGCAGTATGGACCACAATACAAAATGTCTGCAACTGTCTCAGATGTGTGGCATCTGCTCGCTTTGGATACGAAGCAATTGTCTGAGCTGCCTGACAGGCACCAACGCTCAGTCATGCAGCTGGGTTCGATCACCAACGCTCGGACCTCGGACCTCTCTGCAGGTTGAGTGAACCACACTCTAACGCGTCTTGGATCGAAAGTGTCGACGAACCGCGGCAACTGTACTGAAATATGCGTGGTACTGTAGCACGATGTTTTCCATCATGCGGTTCAACATTGAATCCTGGATTTTATGTCTACAGTATATAAACATATACAGTATACAGAGACTTCTTTCACACCATACCATACTGTACAAATATAGAGTCAAGCATGAACCATGAACCCGATGAACGCCGCCAAATATCATAGCCCTGTAGTCACCTCAAGACCACCCCAACAAGAACCGCCCCGTGGTTTATCCGCTGTGCAGAAGTGGTTGCGTGCTATTGCGTGGAAAACAACCTGCCTACTTCTGAAGGCTTTGCTTTTGCAGCCCTTTTGTAGAGGGGTTCTTTGTTGCAAGGAAGGTGAGGTCTGGGTGTGGTAATGGAGCTGACGACAACAAACATGCATTGGTAAATGTTTTGGCAAAAAAAGACTAAAGCATGTTGCACAGGAATTTAGAAAGGTACACTGCCAAAAATAGCTGTTCACATTTAAAAGCATCTGCCGAACTCTTGCTGTTTCGAGATCTTCCTTCTGAGCGCTTCAAAAGGCCTGAGGAAAGCCACCACTGTGGTGAGATCAGAGCCACCCTCCCACGGCGTCAGATCCAGGATCATCTCGGCACGCGTAAGTCGCAGGCCCAAGTGCCTTCGCAACCGGTGAAACGCCGTGAAACGCTGTGCATCTTCTGTTTTGTCAGGCCATGGATTCATATTGTTTCCATCAGGTGGGTACAACATAGTACAAAACCATCAAGCTGTATACATATATATATATGCATGTCAAAGAAATCATTCTTTTGATCCTTTCTGTACGGATATCTCTACCTCAACCCCTTTAAGGCCAGCTGCTATACCGATTCATGCCTACTGTCTGAGCAAGGAGCAAAAATGACAGCTTTGTCAAAGTAGATGTGGCATGAAACAAGTAGTATCCAGAAAAAAAAGCACTTTCAGGCTGCAGGCTGACAACAAAGGTGCATCCACAACAAAAAGTCCATGATGTGCTCCATTGAGTTTATCTCGTTGAGTGATGATCGACTTGCGAAACGGTTCATCCAAGGTGCTTGATATAGAAATTTGAGCTTTCCGCGTGGAATTGAAACTTCCAGGCATCCTGTGCACTAGGGCCAGGAGCCACCAGTCACTTACTAATCTTCCTAGTTGTTTTGAAGGGCTGCAGCTCATTGTTGAAGCTCAAATGGCTCGAGTTCCAATTACTTTGTAGTACGATAAAACCTGCTGGTTTTAGAGATATTGGATAAGTATTCATATCTATTGCTTATTTGTATTCCAATTCTACATTCAGCCGTACGTACATATATCACATCCATATACATATATATTTATGTATATATATATATGTGTGTACGTCGTCTATATATATAGATTTGTATACGTTATCGATACTCCTTTGGTTTCAATTTCTGTATTCCTTTTGGCGCGTGGAAGCAATGACATTTCAGCATATCATAAAGTTTGTTCTCGAAGCACCTGCTGCAAGATGGTCATCAAATACTCCAAGCAGCCACCTGTATCCTGCCGATCAAGCTAATCTGTTCTTCAACCCCAAAGCAGCATGCGCACACGTGAAAAAAATAACAAAGAAACACCAAAAACTCAAGGAACATGGAATTGTTGGCAAATTTGAATATACACCAGCAAGCAATATGTACGTACAGTATTTCGGTTATCGGCAGCCGGAACCCTTGATCCTATGAACCCTTGATCCTATGTGGTCTAGGTAGTTCAAAAGCCCACCTGAACAGAGTTCGATGTCCCTGTCAGCCTCTGCAAGTTGGGCCAACGCCAAGGCAGAGGCCCATCTGGCTGTATGCATCTCGATGGAACGGCGATGTGGCAGCAAACCCAAGGTAAAGACGGACAACAGCACGGCAAGGAGCACGAGCCAAAGTCCTCCAGTGCCGAAGGACTAGCTGCGGCACATCTGCGGGATGTAAATGTAGCACCGAGTGCGAGTTTCGTTCGTGGTGTTGCGATGCCCATTTTCCTGAAAATTGCTCTCTGCCTCTGGTTCTTGCCCACTTCTAGAAGGAATTGCTTCTGGCCAAGTAGCAGGTTTGGGATGATGACAATGACTTGTTCCAAATTTCAGGACCTTTCCCGTTGCGTTTCATTGCATCTCGCACAGTGGTGCCACTCGTGCTCGACTAAACGTTAGCTACGGAGGATCTAAAACACTATCCATCCTTTATACGCCGTGCTGAAACAGTTTGACATTTGACCGTCGCTCTCGCCGTTTGACCGTCGGTCGCTCAGTGTCGAACAGGCCATGTCGAGTGTCGAACAGGCGTCGTTTGTGCCACCATGGGGCCACACATCGCAGCACCATTCCAGTTCCAAGCAAAGTCCCAATCCCAACAGACCTGGCCAACACCCGTCAGACCTAGCATACATCGGCATACATGCCAATCCCAAAACTCATCCCCGAGCCTGGTGGGCGAAAAACAACAGAAACACTATAGATAAAACTACACGTATCCTGGAGATGGGCAAAGGCCAGAAAAGACTTCTGATAGGTTCTTTGCGATTAGGTTGGAGGCCATCGCTTAGTAGATTGGAGGCCATCGCTAGTAGGTTGGAGGCCATTGCTATTAGGTATATGTTCTTTGAGGGGGCCACGCCCAAACAAACGAACTCTTCGGTCATTTCGCAACACCAGGGCCAAGGCACGGCTCGGAAACCCGTGCGGGTCGTGGGACTCATAAAGGGCACCAAGAGCTCGGAAAAGAGGCCCAACGCATATTGCTTTTTGCCCAAGCTCAAGCTGCTCACAAAAAGTCCTCAGCTGTTCACAGCTTGGCCCAAGCTTGTGACAGGTGAGGTTGAAGACGCACAGGTTGACCCTGCGCAACAGTTTGGTCGGGATTTTGCCGCATCTTCTGGTACGCTCCGAACGGTCTTTGGATCTGTGATTCTGTACATCAGCCCGCATCAACGGTACAAGCTGGAAGACGCCCCCCACAAGGGCTCTTCCCATCTGAAAGGTCTTCTGGTACAAAGGGGGATTGAAAAAGCGGAACGAGCTGCAACCACTTGCCAAGATACCATAGGTAAAGCACAGCGCCAGCATGAAGGCAGAAAATGTGCTGTATCCTCAGATTCAAAATCAGCCAAATACCTCAAAGAAGGGTCCCCAAACACTTACCTCTGCTACATCAGGCAAAACTAAAGCCAAGAGCAAACAGCCAAAGCAAAGCTGGTTGAAGCAAGGCTCTGAAAGGAAGCCACGCCTGTTCAAAATACTCAGGGGCCAAATAATTAGGTCCCGCTGCTCCACCAGGGAGAAGAAGATTCAGCAAGCCTTCGACAAACGAGTGTTATGTGCCATGTCGATCGAAGAGACAACACCGACTTGAGTGCTCGGATATGTGCAACTCACTTGAGTTTGCGTCCTCAGATATCTGCATGTATGTCAATTGTTCAGTTGGATTGAAGGTGCGTGATCCACTGATTCACTGCAAGAAAACGATATGGTCTAGTGGTTGAGACTAGAAACTAGAAATAACTAGAAACAAGGAAACACAATTATATATATATTATATAGGTAAATCATCCTTCTTACATTATATGATGAGCAATGTCGTCTTGGTGGAAACAACGAACAATGAAACACATAATGGTTGAATTTGGACTCATATCAGCTGCACAATGAGAATGCCAATGCATGCCCAAATGCTAGCTGCTGCGAGGCCCAAGCCAACACCCAGAATGGCATCAACAATAGCTTTCACTAGGCCACCCAAGTAGGGTGTCACCAGGAAGGCATACCTCGACAAGTACAAGGTCGCGCAAGTCCCTGTCCCCACTTCCAAAAGGTAACCTTGAAACTTTCCAATATATAACCTTCAACCCCGCTTCTAAGCACCTATGATGACAAACCATTTAATATCTTATGGCCAAGCATGACCAAACACAGGAGTCGAAACGCTTTACGTGCCAAGAAGATACCAGAATGGCAAAATGTGGAAGATATGCATCAAATTCCTCAGAGGTTGCAAAGTGATCAAAACAGCTCCAGAAACAGGGCAAAATCTGAAAACACGGGTGATCACTCGCCAATTGGCGGCTGGAGCAGTTGGTACCATTACCAGAACCATCCAGCATCATCTCCTCCTCTCCAAAGTTTTACGCAAACGTAGTATAGTTATTTGAAGGTGAACCATTGCCAGTTCGTGGCAAATTCCTGAAGCCTCACACTCCAACACCTTAAACCAGTGAGTGCCTTAAACCATTCCCACGGTGAGCATGCAAGGCAGGGTCATCCAGAGATGTAGCCATAAACTTCAGGTCATCCCTTCTGCCGATTCGAGCTTGTAGTCCCGATCCCAGTTCTACTTGCCTAAAGCCAACGGTAAGGGTTTGCGACTGGCATTCTGACTGAGGATCTTAAAATTTTGGCATAGTTCGCTGGCCACAAACCCACCCTCGCAAACATTGTTTCCTCAGTGATTGCCTTGTGCGTTTTAAAGACGCGGCAATTTTGGAGAAAACCCAGGAAAAAGGCCCGGTATTCCGTGGATGCTGTTGTATCCTAAAGATTCCTATGATCATGACTTCTAAGCACTTTGACTTTGGAACCGATGAGGTGGGACCTTTATCTGTCTGCAACCCTATCAGATAATCACATTATATCACCTTTGAATTGGATAAGTGCTTTGCAACTACCTTGAACCGAGCCCAAACCCTACAACAGCCGACGATGACGGGTCACACAAACACATTACAAAAGAACCTGGTACGAGAAACTTTGTCTGGTCCTTGCGATCTGTTTGGATCTGTTCTGTCCATTTGGCTGTAAAAGCGACATCTCACATGCTCAGTGTTTTGTGGCGCGCCGTTGTGGCCAAAGTGTCGCCGTTGTGTTTTGTAGCTCTGAGGATGAGTGAAAACGTGTCAAACACATAAGTTTCCGCGGCCGATGGAAAAAAACATATAAGATTGGGCATGACTCTTTTAAAGCCCAAGCTCAAAGTACATGTGTTGTCTTTTCTCATATGCACATTCAATCACATTCAGTTTTCAAACATGTCAAATTATATTATGAAATTATGACATTGATCATTGAAACATATTGAAACAACGTACATAACCTGATCTGTGCACACCAGTACGACCCGAGAGCATGCCAACGTACTTCCTGCCCAATGAAGAGGAGGCTCACATATCCTTCCTTGCCCAACTCTTGGCATTAATCCCGCCGCATCATTTAAGTAACTTGTCATACTTGCATTACTTGCATTTGTGCCAGGAGTGAGCTGAACCAACTTGGCCAAGCTTCGTTGGGATGAAGCTGTAAGGGCTCTTGGGGCAAGAGGCCCAACTCGTCAATGGCGCCTTGCTTAACAATTGGCCGAAACAGTGGAACTGATTGGGAAACCTCAGACTCAGAAGCATTAATCAAACGTGCAGTTGACGTGCCGACCTTCATCCCAAGCAACAAGACTGTCCAAGCCCTTGGTTCCCTCAAGTCTTCCTGAGTCTTCTTTCAAGGCTTTGTGTTCCCAGCTCAGTGAGTCTCTGCTCTCCTGCTCCCCCTCCCCAGCCTCAGGGCTGTCCGTGCAAGGGAAAAGCAATGGCACCGAGCAAATACCGAGAACATAGATCACGGCAGAACGCAGCGCCAAGGCATATTGCAAGCCATCACCTGAGCTGAGGCTGTTTGGGAGACATTTGCAATCTTCAGGTCGGTCATTGATTTTCCGGACCTTGTGCTTCTTTCATCCTGACAAACATTCCCTCAATCTGTCTGAAATCGAAATCTCCAAACAACTTAGTCTCAGGTCGTCTCGAGTTCTTAGCATGCCTACTCAAATAAAAAACACATCTCCCAGCACTAGCCGGCTCTATTCATTCCAAACGGGGACGCCTTTTAACCACAGCTCAGCGGCTTGAAGTGCCTGGCCTGGCGACAATCACCGGGAAGTGAGGAACAAAAAACACATTGATTGGGATGTTGAGCGGAAAATATCCCAATATCAGTGGTGG
>CAXAMN010027694.1:741092-752700 GCA_963970005.1 Durusdinium trenchii
TGGTGGTGGTGGTGGTGGTGGTCGTAGTAGTAGTTGTTGTTGTGGTGTGTTGTTTGTTGTTCGTTGTCGTCTGTTGGATTAAGACATGTTCCTTCGTCGTTCCATAATGGGTTCCATGCATCGTTCCTGCAACACAATTTATTCCAAATAATATGGAACATGTTGTTAATGTCCAGTTTATCATCTCTGTTTAAATGCTTTAACAGCAGTGGACTCAGTATGATGGTTTAGATGGGCATGTGCAGCATGAGGGCTAGAGCAACGATAGTTCCCTTCTCCTGCAGGTGCTTCTTCCACAAGAACGCTGAGTCTATGGATAGGTTGGAAATGGGAAACTCCTGTGACTTGGGAAGTTTCCATCAGTGCCCTGGTCAGAATTGAATACATATATATATATATATATTTTTGCTCTAACTCTCTCTCTCTCTCTCTCTGCTTTTCCTCATCAAAAGAGCGCACCATGATAACAACATGCATTTCTGCATGTGTTTTATGTTAAAACCCACTGCAGAACAAACCCAACTTCCTCCCTTCCATGCTCCGCCCGAAGAGCCGAGAGCCTCAGAGCCAAACCACGGACCGCGCCTCAGGAGCTTCCAACTGCGCCACAAGAAGGTCGTCAAAGCCACGAGGCCCAGCAAGGCGCCCAGGGAGGCCGCCCAGTTACCGGACATCCAATGAGGGACGAATGGCAAGTGAAAGGGGGGACCTGTTGAGGTCCCCCCCTGTCAGCCCCTCAAGGTCTGTTTGTGTGTGTATGTGTTGTTTTCTAGGGAAATCATCATGGATCGAGCCATGGATTGCACATGATTGCATCATGGATATCGTCACCCTGGCAGTTTTCCCATTCGCAGCTCTAAAGGGTATTTGGTTTTAGAATGATTAGAATGTTTTAGATTGTTTTAGGTTGTTTCGCTCAAGAGCACTTGTTGGGGGTTGAGACATGTGAAGCATCCAAACATCCTGAGTGTATCTCGGCCTGAAGAATTCCTTTAAAGCATTTTGCGAAGCACTAAACAAGACAATTTCGAGATTGACCGTTGCATTGGAATCTGCAACATTCATGTCCTTGGCTTAAACCACACATTTCCGGTCGAATCCTGTGCCTCCAGTGACTGTGTCTCGCAGAAAGTGGACTTCTTGGAGGGATCACCCCAAAAAATTGTTGCAATCATACTGTCATGTCTGTGTGGACATAAACCCGATGCATATCAACGGGAGCTATTTCGAGGGGTGTCTCTTGTGCATGTCCTTGTTGTAGAGCAAAGGTCTGAGCCTGAGCCAAATGAAATGGCGGCATGCGCCAAGAGCCAAGAACATGATAGAATAGACACAACCTGAACTGTTCTGCGCACCCCGATCTCTTTTGGCAAAGCATGTCAGTCAATTTGTTGACAATCTTGCAACAGTCCTACCCTCAAAGGAATAGGGATGGATCAGCTCAATAGTTTGTGCGGCGTGAGCCTTGCGTGATCAGCTCAACTGGTCTCTTTTAAACTTACTTCGCAGGCTCATCAGGAGGAAATCGATCTTGCACTCTTTGAATCAGCTCAGATGTTGACAAACCTTCAAAACGGGGCAACGGGACAGCGATGCCCATCTTTCGTGGGACTTTGTAGTATGGATCATCATCAGGATTTGGATATCGATCAAAGTACTCCTGGCCCACAGCACAAACATGAATATCGTGCTCCTTCAGAAACTCTTCCGTCATACCAAAACACAAAGCATTGGGTATTACCCTGTCCACGTCTTTGCACCCAAGCACCTGAGCCTCCCTCTCGGCTGCTGTCATGATTGGCGGACGCTTGTAGCTGTTTGCATCCTTGTCTCCAACAACTCCCACAAACACGTGGGTGCCAAGCTTGGAGGCATTGCGGAACAGATTCTGGTGGCCAATGTGGCACATGTCAAAAATACCGTCGCAGTAAACATTCTTTCGTGGCTCACTCAGGCATTCTTTTCTGTGGTAGTCATCTGACGCCCGCGTGCCCAATGCATCTCCTGTGGGTGAAGGTAAACTGCTTACAGTCCAGTCTGGTGATGCTCTTTCTCGAATCCTCCGTATGAGATCAGACGTTGACAAACCTTCAAAACGGGGCAACGGGACAGCGATGCCCATCTTTCGTGGGACTTTGTAGTATGGATCATCATCAGGATTTGGATATCGATCAAAGTACTCCTGGCCCACAGCACAAACATGAATATCGTGCTCCTTCAGAAACTCTTCCGTCATACCAAAACACAAAGCATTGGGTATTACCCTGTCCACGTGTTTGCACCCAAGCACCTGAGCCTCTCTCTCGGCTGCTGTCATGATTGGCGGACGCTTGTAGCTGTTTGCATCCTTGTCTCCAACAACTCCCACCCACACGTGGGTGCCAAGCTTGGAGGCATTGCGGAACAGATTCTGGTGGCCAATGTGGCACAAGTCGAAAATCCCATCGCAGTAGACATTCTTCTGGGCTCCACCTGCGTCAAGTGACTCTCAGATCTACAATCTGTACTCTTAAACCTTCTGATGCATATGCATGACTATGCAGCGCAATGCATCGTGGCATGTCAGGATGACATCATGCTTGCAAACCTGTTTCAGGTGTCATGTTGGTACAGCAATGCAACGATCTGGATGGGCCCACAAAAAAAAGCATATCGATCACCCCAGTGGTTTGAACAGCGGAGAGAAGACTCTCATTTGATCACATTTTAGATCTCATTCAGCACGTTTTTTCCAAGCAAAAATGCAAAGCTCGTTGGCTTTGACACCATCAGCTAGGTCAGTGTCCAAGACAAAATGCTCGGGTTCCAATCACATTGGGTTCCTTTTTGCTTGGGTTCCAAACAAATCTGACAAAAAACACATCGCAAGCTGTCATGCCTTTGCTGTCGGCCATCGGAAGCCAGGATTTGGAGCTCCAAACGCTGGCGGCAGCGTTAGAATGCCAACTAAGTTTCAGGCAAGTGCTGCAATCAGTTGGGGTATGACGGTATGACATGATGGATGCAGTGTTAGCACTACGTGTGTTTGCACGCTTCAAGGTTGTGAGTTGCGAAATCGGCTTTCTGCTGGAGCTGTCCTCCCTCATAATTGACATGATTTGTTAACTTGGCTTGAATATCTGACTGAACATCTGAACCCTTTGGTGGGCCGGAAGCAAAACCCACTGCACAGGTGAGAGGAATCCAACATCGAACGAAGGATCACCTAAAATGCAACAGCTTGATCATGCGACCACCCTTCTCAACTTACCCTCTGCGGCTCTAGTCAGCTCTAAACTGAATTCACACTCAGAATGGTGCAACCATGTGGAACCTTACCGGATTCCCTGAGTCGCATCGCCGGCTCGGATTCTCTTTCAGGATGCCACTGGGTTCGGAGCCCAGTGGCAAAACACCGCAAAAACGCAGCAAAACCACATGGAGTCGAGCCATGGCCCAACCCAAGTCGAGCCATGGCCCAAACATGTTTCTGTAAAATCTATGTCCACAGCCCCTATAATTCTGCGCGATCTTGAAAGAACAACCTTGTTGTCTGCCATGTTCTCGAAGGCACTGCAACGCTCCTTTTACGGGGCGCTCAAAGTAAATCCAGAAGCTCCACCAACCTGCGCTTCAGGCACGGTACAGGGCTGAATTGGTATTGTTGTTTGTTTGCGTGTGTTTTTTCAATTATAACATGGACAGAAGTAGAACAATGTGCAAATATTGCGCTAAGTCAACACGTGCCCCAACTTCAAGCAATGCCTCTGCTCGATCTGAAACAGAATATTTGGGAAGAACAGTACTGCTAGGCCCTTTCCATTTGCTTCAAGAACCGTTTTGAATGACAATAGGTCGTGCTACCCGAGCCACTTTCCACTGTGATTTTCAGTCGGCCTTTGACGAGGAGTGGCTGAGAGTGACGTTGCCTCAACGAAAGGTTTGATGTCTTGGACCTGTTTTTGGCGAACAAAGGGTTTTCGGGCTACCTGTTCTTTCGTCGGCCTTCTAGTTTGTCCCAAAAAGATCCAAGCAAGAATCTATGAGGTCTGATGTTGTAGGGCAAACCATGAGTGCCAATGACACTAGAAGGTTACCTTGATGGGCAGGACAATCAAGATCAGCATTCAGATGAGCACCAAGGCAGACATACGCCGAATCCAAAAAAGGCTTCGCTGGAACAAGAACCAACAAAGCAAAACAAGGGAAGCACATACTGTCACATACTCTGTTGGCCGCTTGGCTTCCACGCCCATCGGCATTTGGGCGGCACATGCGGTGCCTCGTCAGCACCTTAGGTCAGGGGGCGCCGGGGTTCTGGACATGTCATCCTTCCAATTGAGTTCCAGACTCAATAGTCGCACCAGCTCCTTTGGCTGCCTGGTCAGCATTGAAAATGTTGCTGTGCTTTAAACAACCTGCAGGGTCCTTCGATGTGGTCAAACAATGGCTTGCAAAGGCTGGCTTGAACCGCAAGTGTGTGTGTGTGTGCACCTGTGGGCGGTGAATTAAAAACATAAAACAACAAACAACTGACGCATGTAAAGCTACCGTCTAACACTAGCATCACTGACATCACTTTCTGGGTATCACTAGAAACAGAGCGTCTGCATGGCCTCTCTCAGTTCAGGTTGCGGTTAGCGAGTTCGGGTATCCAAGTTGTTTGAAATTGAGTCCTTCACGCAGCCTGCAAAATATCAGCTCAAAACCAGAAGCAACTCTTGTTCAGCTGCTGAGAAAAGGACAGCCATCCTAGAACGGCATTACTACGAACAAATAGACCTTTGCCGAGGCTGGTGGTACCATGCACTCTGGTTGGGGGACCTCCACTACTGCACTCTGGTTGGGGGATCCAGTAGGAGAAGGCAACAACCCCGGGCCTTCTCGCCATCTGCGGGGATAACAACACTTCTACCTCCATCTGCAACAGGTTCAGCTGGTCAGCTACAGTGATGATGGCCTGATGGAACGACCATAAAACAGACGAGGGTTGGATGCTTCGAGAACTTCCTGCAAAAAATCCGTGGCGACCATCAGCCTCTGGATGTCCCCACAGCTCGAAAATGTGCAGTGAGGATCCACTGGGGTCTCCCCAGAGATACCTGGAGGACTCAAGTGCAGCCAAGAAATGCCAACCACCAAGCTTTGACTTCCAGTGGCTTACAGAAGTGTGCCGTCATGGCTAGAACTGAATTCAAGCAACACCATCTGTAGCTCCGATCACAAAGCTGTTCCTCTTCTTCTTTCTATCTCTGCCTTCGAAGGGTGATGCCCTGCTCCTGGGAACACCATGTCATTGTAGCTTGGACTTCAGAAAAACATCGGTCCAAGCTACATAAGTCATAAGCCGATCATTCAGTTGACCAGGCTCTACAGTCCTCTAAGGCTGGATAGAAAAGTGACTGCCGCAAGTAGTTCCGGGCAGGTCTTGCCTGGTGTCGCTTTCATCCAAAACGGCGCAAGCCCTTTCATGCAGAATTTATCTGTCTTCCACTGGACCCTACATCTCCGAAGCATCGCAAATTTGCAAAGTTGGAGTCACAGACTTGTCCGCGCAGAGGTGAGTGTGGGAGAGAGTGAGGGTGAGAGTGGGAGGGAGTGTGAGTGTGAGTGAGGTGGGAGTGTGGGTGGGAGTGTGGGCGCGAGTGAGTGTGAGTGAGAGTGAGTGTCACTCACCCCTCAATGTGTAGATTTCTTTGGCAAGGGCTGCACTTTGTGAGCCTCGAAACGCACACTTCGTGGCAGGCAAAGCACTTTGTGCTCTCAGATGCTCGCTCACTCACTCAGTCACGCACGCAGTCACTCACGGGCAGCTTTTCAGGCTCCACACTGTTCAAACTTTCACTGGAAACTTCAAACTTTCAAATCGATTTGGATGCGAAGAGAACTGTAATCATAGGAATGTTCTCACACTTGCAAGCACGGAAGTCTTATGACGTCACTGCACGTGGTGTTCTTTTTTTTGCATTGTGCCGCACGACGGCGAGCGTCCACGACAGCAAGCTGGTGAGGCAGGCACAGGATGGGAACTGAGGTGGTACGAGTAGAGTAGAGTTTCTCTGCAGGAACTGTAGTCTAATGCGCGCGGGAACCAAATGATGAGCTGTTGAAGACTTTCCGAAGACAGGTGCTGGCGCATACAAAAGTGCAGCATCGTGCAGCTTCAACATCCTTACCTCAAAGAGCATCGAGCGCGCCAAGGAGCTGTGTATGAAACAAATAGCTCAGCCATAGCAATGCCTTCCTTGAAGCACCACGCACGCAGGACGCTTGGAGCTCAAGCAGATACCCACAAGAACAGCGCAAGACTAAAGGAAGATAAATACATTCACACCACTCAAAACAAAAGGCCTTCCGCATGGCTCGAAAACAACAGAATAGCCAAAGACCCAAACCTACCAGCAGGATCCAGAAGGCATGTGAACAAACCTTGCGGGAAGTACGAGGTCAAGCATGCATGAAGACAGCAAAAAACTTGCAGAAGCAGGTCAAAAGAACTAAATTAAAGATCTTGCTAGTGGCTAGTGGGCACCCAAAGCAACCGGCGCCGCCCCAAAGGCTGGGCCGGCCAAGGCCAAACACGCTTAACTGCCAAACAAATTGCATAAGCAACAAAACACAGCAACAACAGCTTGCACCCTTAACGATTGCACATTCAAAACAAATACACCCTCTAAAACTGGCCCTTGAAAACTGCCAACCTCCTCCGGAGGCAGCCTGATGCTGCTCATGGACTTCATTGGCACGGCAAACCTGCGAGGGAATACAAAGGACGAAAACAACCAAATCCTCCCACCTATACCAAATTTAAACCTAAGAACCTAACAACAACACATAGGACACAAATTACGAGTAGTAGCCAAACAGCAGGATGGACATCAAATCCTGTATACTTATGACACTTTGATGTGCTTGAATTGGGATCGATACCATTGCAACGTTAGGAGGCAAGCTGTGATGTTGGCACTCTGGACTGTGGCCGCCTTGTGACGGATCGGGGTTCGCACTCCTCAGTGTGTGTTCCGCTCGTTGCGGATTCACAGTGCCTCTCTCATGCAAATAGAAGCTACTAGTAACAAGTGCATCGCTTCTAGTAACAAGTGCCTTACTAGTAGTAACAAGAAGCTACTAGTAGCAAGGCACCTTACTACTAGCAACAAGAAGCTACTAGTAACAAGGTGCATCGCTACTACTAGCAAGGAAGCTACTAGCAGCTATATAAGTGCATTACTACTAGTTGCAAATAGATAGTCCAAACTCCTTGGATGCTAGATCTATTCCAAGCCATTTCTCTGTCATTTTGTCAAGGATGGAGTAGCAAAAAGTAAGCATCTGACTAGCTTGAATACTTCAACGGTCAAGCAGTCAAGCATGCTTTTTGATTGGCCAATTCCAACTGCCCTCTCGGCCTGTGCACCAAATCCTTGTCTGTCGCTATAGAGGGTGAAGGTATAGATGCTCCCCAAACGAGGCTCCTGAAGGCTCTGAACATACGTGCGACCTAAAATGCAAGGGAGCACAACATCACAACCTCCATAAGTTATATGAAGTAGCAAAAACTGAGCAGAATGTTCAATCTTGCCTTAATGTCATTGCCGTGCACGTAGACATCTCCACCGTGAAGGTTTCCGCGAATATCCCTGGCACGTCGGGTGAAATTTAGGGTCTTTGCCCTGTGTTTGTGTGCCTAGGTGAATTTGACCTTAGTGATTCATACCAAATCGTGCCCATCCTTCAACTTTTGTCCCCCCTTCAATGATTTCCAAACAGCCTGGCCTGTCTGGTGGCAAATAGATGGGCGAGAGCCACCCAAAGGAATTGAAGCCCTCGTCAGGCAATGCTGGGGTCTTTGTGCTGATATGAAGCTTATTGCGGATTGCAAACACTTGAATGGTGTTGAGCGACATCAAAAGCGACAATGCAATGTTGTATCAGTTGCAAGTCATCTTCCCGAAGTAGCGGTACACTGTGCTCATCCCGAAGCCTATGGCCTATGCTTGCGCACCAGTCGCTGAGGGTATCTTGCCCCACACGAGTCTTTCACTTGGCCATCAAAACACTGCCATCGACCCAAGCAAAATGTCGCAGAAGGTAACACACCTGGATGCGGCCCATATGACTTTCTTTGTTAGAGTCAAGCTCGGTGATCCCAGTTCCAAAGTTGCAATTGGGCAATATTGCTATATTGTTCAAAATATTGCTATATTGTTCAAACCATATCGTATACTAGTACATACAGTACTGTATAGTACTATATATCTTGCAAGAGATTGAGAATCGGCTTTGACCTGGCTTGGAAGTGGTTTGCACGCGTCCCGTTCGCTTCAAAAAAGCCTTCGCTTCAGGGGATAGTGAGGGAACCACCAAGCACATACACCTGCTTGACTCACTGTAGCTGATAAAAGGCCGACGATTTCTCACACGTGCCGTGGACCCGCGTCCCGTTCGCGTCCGTGTCCCGCCTTGTTCTGCCACTCCACCAGGAGGCCGACGCCTTTCCCCTCGCTGAGGTGCCACCGGCTCCATGGCTGTGGAGTTGCATCCTGTCAGGCACCATAGGTTGGGGCCACCGAGGGTTGGAAGTAAAGGAAGCATTATTTCCACCAAAGTAGAATATGCAAACCTTTGATGACTGATGATGAATGCACCGCCATGCGTGGTCTCACACAACATGTCAAGTCAAATCCATGTCAGAAACAATTGTAATTTTCGTCCAGGATGTTGCTGTCCTTTTAAGTCTATTTGGAAAGCAGCGTGCCTGTAGAAAAGGCACAAGATAAATTCGATGTAGTGTCTGTTCTTCTTGTTTGTCGGAATCTTTGCGAACATGGAGTCGGAACAAAACTCTTCCCGAGAGACAAACATCAATATCATTCATAATCACCCAGAAAGACGTCGTGGAATTCACCGACAAGTCAAATTAGAATGGCAGACCTCTGACATGCAGGCTGTAGTCTATGTCTATCCAATCCTCAGCACAAAGTTGCCTCGCGCTTTGTGCTCTACACATACACTACTGTAATGGTGAAAGAAACAGTTGCTTTCACCAGCGGCATTGCGACTTTTTTCGTAACACAATCTTTTCAGACCTCAACGACAACCCCTGCTACATCACAAGACAATGACACTGAGATCGACCGTGCTAAACGGTATTTGAGCTTGCTTACTTGCCCGCCTGCGGTTTCGCCGTGACTTGAATTCACCAGTGGGCAAATCAATTTGTGAATCAAACGAGTACCGCGTGCTCACTTTTTTCATAGATGTCCATCATGGTTGTTGTGTACCCATCCTGCCATACTTGCCTGTATTGAGCAAGGAGAGTGTAGGAAGCGAAGCTGCGCACGCGAAACCCCAAAACCCTGGTACCCTGGGGCATTGGGCAGGCTTGTTTGGGGCCCTGGGGTTTTGATTGGACATGTACACGGGCTGATCTGGTCTATCTAGCCAAGGTGGTATCCAATTCAACACTCCGTCACCCATCTCGCCTGCGACCAGGGCCTTGAAGCAACATGTGGCTCTGAATCGAACAAGTTTTTTTTGCATATTATATATCAGTGATGATAGTGATGTGCAAAATCTCAGGGTGGAATTGGTACTGTTCGAGAGATGATCCTGGCTGCGCGCCGGTTCGTTATTGCAAACAACCGCTATCAATTTTCACTCAACATCTCTTGCATGCCTAACTTCAGACCATGCTAAATCTCAAGTGATGGCAAGTGGAGAGCTATCCCGTTGCTAATCAATATAAACAAACTTAGGCTGGAACTGATCCATATCCGCCTTTCGTCGATTCAAGTGCGTGTTTGTGTATGCGTGGTCTCTGTCTATGGAAATGTCTCTATCACATCCACTCATATCATATCCATTCCATGGGCTGAATCAAGATCACAATGTTTGAAAGTAGCGGATGGCTTCTCTTCTGACGAATGAACATCACGAGAAGCCCCTGTAGTATCTTCTTAAATGAACATGAACATGAGTGTGGCCTCTTTGCCCAGCAAGGCAGCCGGCGAGCGGAAACAACCAAAACAGGACTGCAAGTAAAGCCTGTGTTCTCCTCAAGGTTGTCTGTTAAAATCTAAAACCCCGAAGGCCTATCAAGTGTGCGTACTAATATTGTGCACATGTTGGCTTCGGCTTCGAAATGTCAAATTGAGAATGACAACAAATGCTAGTGAACTCAGGTGAAGTTTGCCACTTGAAGAATGAACATGTATGGCAGCAAAATGCAGCAGGCGCGAATCTTTGAGCAAATGAGATTGGAGAAGCAAACAGTTTGACTCCACTCAAACAAACAGCCTTGCTCAACTTCAAGAAGCAAAAGAATCAAACGGTTCAAACGTGAATGAACAAACATAAC
Source organism: Durusdinium trenchii (assembly GCA_963970005.1). Taxonomy (NCBI): domain Eukaryota; class Dinophyceae; order Suessiales; family Symbiodiniaceae; genus Durusdinium; species Durusdinium trenchii. The sequence continues at coordinate 751,432 of CAXAMN010027694.1, forward strand.
AAATTGCAAGGCTGAAAAGGTGTTCGATTGTTTTCTCAACCGAATCCACAAAGCCCCTCTGAAGGTCGACCTGAACAGGGTAACGCGCCGGTGCGTCTTCAGTCCAAAATCCGTCGGCTCAGCCGTGGAAGGGGATGGTTTCACCCTTTCGCCACACTAGTAGACATACCATGACCGTACCAACTACACCACGTCAGTATGTCATTTCCCTGTACCTGGCAAAGCAAAAGTCAAGTAATTCAAGGACTTCGTTTGCCAACTCATTTCACCCGTTCACCACTTCACCACCACAAAGTAGTGCCCTCATGAACAAGGAAAACAGCCAGTGTTAACTGTTAGTGGCAACTCAGGGTGACAGCAAGCAACCCTGGCCTCCATCTGCCCACAGACCAGGTCATGTGGGCTGCAGAGAACGTTCTGAAGTGGAACCTGGCTACAGCTACAAGAACACCACCAAAGCCTTGACCCTCACACTGCACACATCTGCTGTACTCACTGTATTCAAGCACTTTTCCCGGAGCAACTTGCTTCACGTGCAAGCAAATGGGCGCTGATGGTCACTGCACAAAACACAATCAGCTGCTGTACAGCATTTGCTTCGGCACAGTGGCGCGAAATACGGTGTGAAAAGGTGCTTGCTCTGTGGATCGGCCCAAACTGTTCGATTCGGAAGTCTCAAGTAATATACAGACATATCAACAAAAATCAACTTGCAAACCATCAAACACCATTTTGCACACCGACGCTGGCAGCATGTGGCAAGCAAGGATGGGCACCTGAACTAGCCACTTACACCGATCAGCGCTTGAGCTGCAAGTAGGGCTCTGCAGGATCAATCTCCTAAGCGACGAAGCAAATCCGCCAGACTGATGTTGGCGGCCTGCTTCGCACGAAAGCCAAGCCCGCCATCAAAACGGGTGAGAGCACGAAGGATGTCTGCACGTGACATGTTCTCCACTTCCTGTCCACTCACTGAGTGAAGAACATCACCAGGAGAGATCGGCCTTCGGAAATTCTTCTGGACACTAGCCTTCACATCGCGGACCACTGGAGGAGACGTCCAGGCCAACAAGATTCCACCAATCCAGTTGCAACCACTTTCTGACTGCTCGTCCTCATCAGGCCCATTGTCCAAGGCTTCTTGCGCACACTTGCGCAAATCGGCGTCCATGCTGCTTCCGCTTCTGAAGCCCAGGCTGCCCCTGAAGTTCTTGAACAACCCCAAAATCTCTAAACGGCAAAGGCTGTGTACATGTTTGCCATCAATCT
>CAXAMN010027694.1:767011-791698 GCA_963970005.1 Durusdinium trenchii
AAATCAAATGTGGTGACAGGACTGCTCACATATCCACCTTTGAGTTTGTAGCCTACAAAGAGCTCCATCCAACCACAAACTATAAGGAATCTAAAACAAGCTAGCACGTAAATCCCACATGTCAAACATCCTTCATTGCTTTCTTGACACCTATAGTTGTGCCCTCCACATGGTTTCCGGCAAAGTCAAGCGGAAAACGATCCTGCAGGTGTCACGCCTGGTGCAACTGCTGGTGCTCCTTCCGCAGGGGCTGCAGCTCCAGCTGCCTTGGCCTCTGCCGCCTGGCAAGGCCGAGGAGTGGGGCGAACAAATGCTGCAAGAGACATCAAAGGAGATGAAACCGGATCGCCAAGCTTCCCAAAAATATTAAAACAATAGCAAAACACCAGTCAAATGAAGCGCCCAAGCTCCCTACAGCAGCCGCTTCTGCCCCATCGCGGAGTCGTTGTGAAAACCTCCGACCTCGGTTGTGAAGAGCGCATGTTGCACAAAACAACGCTTAGTTGCTCTAGTTCGGCACGTGCCGATGTCTGCAAGCGCAACCTGAGCATGTCTTGCGGGTCGGTTCATGTCGGTTCCCTCTTCTTGGCTCTCTGACGGCGTCGCTCCTTGGTCTTCTTCTTGACGGTGCGCTTGCCATCAAACTCTTTGAATGACCAAAGGATCTGTAAATCTTCCTGGCAAAACCAGTACCAGGGAGCAGTCCAGCCGCAAACGAAAACAACCCGCGAAATCCGGTTGCGTGCATAAAGATTTGATAAAGACCATAGGACCTAAGGATATGGCCATTGTTGATATTATATAGTCTTTGTAAAGAAACGTTATTAAACCTCTGAGTCCATAACGACAAATGTTCAATGTTTAGTTATGCCATTGGCGCGTGCCATGTTATCCTATGTTTCTCGGAGGTCGGGCCCAGGCGGCCAACCACATGGATGGCCGCCTGGGCCAATGGAAAGGTTCACCTGTCCAAGGAGTCCACCTATTGTACTCAGTAGGCAGAACTACAGCGTTCTGTGGCCTGTGGCCGATATATCCTTTGTGAGCTTTGTTGTACATGTAGCGGACCTGGGTCATGTGTCAAATCTCAAAAAAGGGCTTAACCAGTCAGTTTTTCCTGATGATTTTCGATGGCTACGATCCAGCCTCTACATGATTTGGCGGGACTCCTGCCAGTGAGTGACTAGACTGCACCAGGAGTTCTCGAGCATAAAGAAAAACCTCTAAGACACCCCAAACCAACTCGCGATCGATCCGTCATCGCACCTCAAGGTCCTTCCACTTAGGTGGGGTACCCGAGGTCAGGTATGTAACAAGGAATGCTACGTAACAAAACGTGCGCACCACCAAAAGAGTGACCGGACTAAAACACAGTCACACACACAGGTGAATTACAAATTCATCGCTTCAAGAATTCACGAAGAATACGAAAGCGTTGTAAGATCTTGCTTATTGCGAATGCATTTTTGACCCGTTGGTAGAGTTTCTGACCGTCAGCAAAAGACATCGAAACATAAGGAGCGACACAGACGGTCCCTAGAGGCAGCTCCAAGCGCACATTGAGTGGATATGTTTGATTAGCAAGAGAGGAATAATGTGAGAGATTCTCTATTAGCTTTGGTGCATGAGGAAGCTCTGGACGTGCGGAGATTCCTCCCACTAAACGAGTGTGGTAACCTCTAATACACCTCAAAACATCAACGATGCAATCTTGCCAGCGTGGCAGCTGAGAAGGGCTTGTTCTGGCAAAAGGTAGGGAGCATGAACTCCTGAATTGCTTGGCGAATCACTAGTGACTGGTCGTGGCGGACCCTGAATGGTCAGAAAGTAGAATGGCACGTCGAAGCACATATTAAAACCCTCAAACACAATCGAAGGACAGCTCTCCTTCTTCATCTTCATGTCAGCATTGATGATCATGTTAGCAGGGATGAGCAGGTTGTCCCAAAGCAAGCAGAACCTGATCTAAAGGAGTAAAAGTGTTGGCATAATTCACACTGTGGGAGCTTAAAGAAGTTCCAAATCAAAAGGATTATTCACCTGCGAAACTGTCCATAGTCGCAAAATAGAACTGAACACAAAAATTGCAAGACAGTATATAGCAACAAGGTCACAAATGGCAACCACCAGCATCAAGCATCTCTGAAAAAAAAGTATGGCATACCAAAAGCTGGAATGGCACATCGACCAGCCAAGACGAGTTCCGAGGAACTCGTTGCTCTTCATTGCTTGCACCTTGAACCACTTCAACACTTGCGCCTTGGATCAACATCTAATGAGATAATCTCCTGATGATCATGCAGGAATCTCTCAATACGCATCCACTGATTCTCATTAAAAACACACACAATGGTCTCAAGCTCGGTATACACACACGTGGTAAATGCATGTAAATGTTTGTAAATGCTTCATGTTCACTAATGCCAATGCAAAGCATGGAATCGGACGTGGTCACTGAGCTAAAGCCGAGCACTTCAGCTAAAGAAGTTAATGTTGTCAAGATGTATACCTAATGACCTAGTGGCCAAAGCACAAAGCTGCTCCATTCGGAATGCTGGTCTCACATCAAGCTCTTGCAAACCAAGCAGCGTACTTCTCCTGCTCTGGGCATGAATACGGTTCACTGGTCAGGTCAAACAATGTCACAAACCGTCAGAAAACCGGGTGGTCGAGTCTTCTCTCATCTTTCTCCAGGTTTGTTCTCATCTGATGCCTCAACTACACTCAATAGCTCCAAGTTCATCAGCATTATTCGACTCTTTCGTAGTGGTTTGAGTGATCAACCGACAAAGAAACCAAACATAACCAAACTATCGTAAGCTGTGCATCGTGATCATGCGGTAACTTGACATCCCGACAACGTCCATCCAAGATGTGACATGAGCGGCGACATTGATTCGTTGCTAAACTCGTATTTATACACTATCTTTTATGTGGGGGCCCTTATCTCGTTTATATAGACTACTTTAGTAGGAGGTCATAGTATCTCGTTCAAACTGCTTTAGTAGCAGATCACAGTATCTCGTTCAGACTTAGTGGCATCAAGTAAAAGTATCTGGTTTATGTGGGGGCCCAATCTCGTTCACCAGGGAATACTGATGTTGGACAAGCAAATAGAGCATGCCGTAGACTACTTTGGTCAACACCAAATAAAAGTGGTTGCTCACATGATGTTATACGCCTCAAAGAATAAGGTCAAACCCAAGTTCTGACGCCAGACGTGGGGCTTGGCATCAATTTCTCCTTCGCAGTATCCTTCAGGGTGTTCAGCTCATCCAGCTTATCCTTCGCTTCCAAGTAAATCTTTGGCATCTGAAGCTTGAATGGATCTGCAGGATCTTCAAAGTACGACAGAATCATCCTTGGTAGGACTGGGCTGACTGCGAAACAAAGTGTGACAAAAAAGCATTTCAGTGCTATGCATAACTTATCAAAAGGCCCTTCCAGGTAGAAGATGCACAGCAAAGGCACTAAGTAGCCTACTAGGTACGAACATGAGTCAACCCTATAATTCCACAAGCGTCTGCATCATTTCATGCTTCTGGACAAATTCAGAATGCCTCAGTCGTCGAGTCGTCGGTCAATTTTCTGCGCAAATCCAGCGGAAAACATCGCACTGATTCACTGATCAGTATTCCTCTCAGTCTGTCCTGTCCTGAATAGAGTCTTCACACCTGCCAAAAGCCGAGATACAAAGCAGTAACACACAGGTCGAAATCTTCGAATGCGATCTTCGCACTCTTATCAAGCTTCTCCACTCCATCAGAATCCTTGCTGATCCGACGATTCCTTGGTCCGGTTCGCTTTGAAGGTATTTCTTTTAGGAGTCTTTCCAACATTCCCTCAAGTTATCCTTCATTCCACAATTCTGTAGCATTCCCTGATCCCCTCTTAGACATCAAAGCGATGACATTATCATTAATCAAATCCTTCAGCCTGCCTGCTCTGGTGGATTCCAAATGTGGGAACATCATTTAAGCATGGAAAAAAGGCACCCGTCAAAGACATGTTCAAGATTGCAAAATAATCACCCCCCCCCAAAAAAAAAGGAAGCAAAACAAACGATATACCTCCCTTCGATTTCCGCAGCCGTGGGTCATATTTACCATGCAAGGCATCAGCTCTTCCACAAATTGAGTCGATTGCTCAGTCATACGGTTCAGAAAAAGATCGAAAATGAAGTGCCTGCAAGGTCGCATCCATTCATTCCAGTACCCACGTAGGCTAGTAGGTGGGTGGGGTTAGGGTTCCGGCTAGACCGGGTGGTTTTCTCCGGGGGTTTTAGGTCTTCTTCAGGGAAGCATCGAGTTATCAAACATCTGAGCCATGTCTGGGGGATTGAACAGATTTGTCAATTTCATGTTTTGCATGTAAAAAAGTTCAAACCCCCAGACATGAATTAAAATGGCAATGGCCTTCAATTCCCCAGTTACTTTTACTAGCAATGGCCTTCAACTACTAATTAGCAATGGCCTCCAACCTAATAAGATTGAAGACTCAGAATTGCGAGACATACAAATCTCACGATCGTCAGCCTGTGTGGGTCAAGCATCTTCAAGACTGCTCACAGAAAACGAGCCGCCCTCAACCCACACGAGCTGTATTGTCTGTTTCATTCTGTTTCTCGGTTTGCCAGGGTGATTGGGGTATACCGGTATACCCTTATAGAAGCAACATCCAAATGAGCAAGAAAATGCAACAAACGAATCTCATAGGAATGCGACAGCATGTGTTTGCAAATGTCACCTGCAAACAAGCCACAGACTGGGAGTCCTTGTGACAATCAGTTATGGTGACGTTAAGCTAATTACTTGTGAGTTTGTCACTGTCCCGTCATTGATCTGTTTGCCGGCCAGTAGTCTGCCGGCCTGATGTCTTTGCCGGTCGCATCCTTGATGCCTTCCAGTTTCGCTAACGACTCGATATCAAAGCCATCTGCTTGCCCTCGGTTGGTGCCACCATTCAAGTAATTCCCCACAGCCAAAATGATGCCCAGCAAGGTGGGTAGCATCTCAGACTCTTGAAAGCATTCGACCACCTGCAAGAAATCCGACAATGCTGTGTGGTATGTTGCATGTTGCTCCTTGTAGGTCATGGCGAAGCTCCAACAATCAATCCGTTGCTGATAAGCGGGCATCTGGCCGATGACCCACATGAAACTCTCGGGGAGCGCCAGCGGAACGTTGGGATTCTTCGTTCGCGCCTCTCCGAGCTCTTTCATCTGTGCGGGTGTGGGACAAGCATTGTCCTTTACAACTTGCAGTAGCTCGGGATTAAGCACTGTGTCGTCCAACTCATCCAATGCACGGGCGACTTCAGTGGGTTCCGGAAGCTTCTTTAGGGATGCCTCCTTGCCAACCACGATCTGAGGGTCTGTAATGATACGCAGTGACTTCAGTTCCTCCTTCTTCCCCTCCGCCTTCTCCTTCTTCGGCTTTTCTCTGGCAGCAGCAGACTTGGAGAAACGTTCAGTGAGTTCTTCCAGTGGCAACTTCTCCATATCATCCTTCACTTCATCCCAAATACTTTCTCCTTTCTTCAACTGAGCTCCAAAAATCATCTTGCTCCACCACAAAGGCTTCATTGGTTGACTCGGTTTCACAACTGGCTTGGTCTCTCCAGAGCCGCCCCCGGCGCCACCTTTCGCTCCTTTTCCAGCCTTGCCAGCCTTCCCACCTGCTGCTGGTCCACCCTTTCCTGCTGGGGCGGGTCCTTTACCACCCGGAGGTGCAGGTCCCTTGCCTGCAGGGGCGGGAGGTCCTTTGCCACCTGGGGCTGGGGGTCCTTTGCCTTTGGCAGGACCTTTGGGACCCTTGCCCTTCGGTGCTCCTTCTTTCGGCTCCTCCTTTGCTTCTTCTTTTGTTTCCTTGGATCTAGAGAATCCAAGCTCTAAGGGCCAAACAGTCAACTGATTCCTTCAACCTGGTGTTTCTTTGCTAAACATAATTGAACATGAGGCACTTCTTTTGATTCCTTTGCCTCCTCTGTCTGTGCAGCTTTGCCCTTCCCAGGGCCCTTGGGTGGACCTTTGGCCTGGGAGCACACAAGCCAATCCAACTAAGATTGGTCTGACAAGGCAGCACAAATGTCACATGTATCTTGGACGTATGGGTACACAACAGGTCCATGTTCCTCTGTGAATGTGTCGCCCTCAAAGTCTGGATGTGGTCCATGTGATCTCAACTCTCATCGCGTTGCCCTGACCCTTCACCTATCGTCTTGCTCGCCAACACCTAGAAACCGAAACCATGACAAATTCATGATACTAAGCACTAAGGACTGAGGAAAGCCAGGGTATGAGAATGAACGGCAGAAAGAATCACAGCTCCACTTGCAGGATCTCAAGTGGAAACAAACCGTCGCGTGTTCTCAACATGTGATGGCTATGTGATGACCATGTGAGAACCTAGTAGCGTCCTTGCTCCTAGTATAGAAATGCCCTTTGCTCCTAGTAGCGTCCTTGCTCCTAGTAGCGATGCCAGGAGCCCCTAGTAGCGTTCTTGTTACGCACGTACTAGTAGCATGGTGGATGCATCCAGGTCCGAAATCGGTTACCTCAAATGGTCGGCCTTCCCTTTGGCTTTTGGAGCTGCCTCTGCGGCAGGATCCTGCCGCAAATGTGGCGACACCGCCGGCGATGTGGCGACCCCTTGGCGGAAGAACAATGCCGTAAATGGTAGTGTCTACTTGACTGAAACAACAGACGCCCATGTATTCACCAACTCAGACTCACATCACCGCTATCCAGAAACTCTGTCGGACACACGGGTTTGTGACGCCTATGTGTTGAGCCTTACCAAGACGCTGGCTCTCAATATCCATCTATATTGTGCATAGTTCTTGCATGATCGTGCCCAAGCTGAGGAATGAGAGAGCCAGTTGCCTTCACAACGGCATCTTGAAGATGCCAGAGGTTGAGAGCATGAAACACTGTTGGCACAACACAGAGTTGACCTATGCATAGCAATCTGATTTGTGGTCAAACTTGAAGATTCTCAACATCCCCAGGATGACTCAGAACACCAAGCAATACCAGCGGCCAGCGGTAAAAAGGCTTTCATTGGTGACCCATCAAGTGAGCCAACGCACCAAACCAGTGGTTGCGGAACACGAACCCCGTAGAAGCATCTTGTGCTGAGAACCCGTGTGACCAAACTTTCTCTCCTCTGCCTTGACTTCAGGCACAGAATCGGTGTCTTCTGCTGCCTTGGCGCCTCGCGACACCCATTGGAAGTTGTGAAAGTCGCTTCTTCTAGAATCTCCCCTTTCTTCTCAGGATTCCAGGAGGTCTCCTTTGCAGCATGAACTCTGCTCTACTGTCTATTCTTTAACATCCCAACAGCATTCCCAACAGCTTCTTCTCGCCTTCCGCCGCTGGAGCTGCACTTGTTCCCTTCCTCAGTTGGTTGCGGTTTTGCGCCCACTTTGTTCCTCTGCTATTCCTCCAAATGGTCATACTGCGGAATATTGATCAATAAAACGAAACCACGTGAAGAGGTTTCCAGATCGTGTCACTTGAATGTCCCACCTCAACCCGCTAGAATACCTAGCAAGGGGGAGCGTGGGCGGGCGTCGTGGATCGTCCGCAAGTCCGTGCATCCAAATTGGGCGGGTTTATGAATCAAGAGTCTATAGTACACACTTGGAGCATCTTGAAGCATTCTTAACGTACCACCCTGCCTCTTGGGCTGCTGCTCATGTTCAAATGAACCAGTTCGCCGCCAAGCAACGAGACAATCTATCGATTCTGAATTTATGGGTACAAACAAATTCTCATAGAAGGTGCTTCTCACATCTCATGCAGAACAACATTCAACGAAGTCAAGCAAGCAAATCGATCAACTTAGCGCATGGCGCTGGACCTTTGCCTTTGCCTTTGCCCTGACAAAAAAGAAAGCACTGGATTATGCATGATTATGGTTGTTCTACTTACAGGATGGGCTTCGAGGGTCTGCCAATCTCTTCGGCAGAAAAGTACATTGGCTTGATATTGGATGTCCTGTTACAACGACCTTCAGACGCCGCAAAAACGGACGAGGTCGCGAGAGGCGTGAGAACGAAAAATTCACCAGCACGCTGCGAGCCGACTTTCACGAGAACCTGAGACTTGGTAGAGGACATGGGTACCAACCACCCAAGGCATGGGTCCAAAGACTGTGGGTCTCATGAATTCATAAATCAGATCTATCATCCTCCAAAACACCCTGAGCTCGGGTTGCTGGTGGATCTTTTCTGCTCGAAAAGTGCTTCGGTGTCCTCCACAACAACTCTCCACTCTTCGGACTCGCCTCGACAACAGGTGGCTCTGTCTCCTGGGAAGGTGCCTGAATCGACACAAGGGACCTCAACATGAGGCATTCCATAAGGAGATCTCTACTAGAAGAACTAATTACCCTTCCTGAAACAATCATGGAAGTGGAAAACCACCGGTTTGTAGAGGAAAACAGTCTTCCAAGAGGCCATGTTCCACTTCCATGATTGTTTCAGGGAGGGTAGATGTCTTTGACATCTTTGTTCCTGTGGATCCTTCTGAAAAACTGGACATCGTCTGACCGTCTGGTCTGTGAGGTTCAACACATCAACCGCATGAATGTATCCATGCTGGTAATCAAAGGGCATTCATTAGCCTTTACTCGAGGAGTGGGTGCTCCAAGTTGTCCCATCAGGTCCGGCATTGCCTTGGCCACCTCTGCCAAACGGAAGATCATATCCAGCTGAGCAATGGCTGTTTGGGCTTCATCCGGACCCATGTCCTGGTCTAATAGAGCTTGGACCAACCAGTCCCTTTCAACAAAGGAGTGGACATTGCCTAGATCAGTGATGATGATGATGATGATGACGACTAGTAAAAGGCCTTTGTTCAAAATAGTGCTACATGTGTTGTGACTGCTACAAAGGTGGGGCACCGAAGCTGTGTCAAAAATCGTGGATGTTCACAGCATTCATCCATCGGTCTTTCAACCCGCGTAAGGTTTACTATTTTTTTTAAGTAAACTGTTAATTGAATCCTACAGGTGAGCTTTCCTCATTGACATGTATACTGTATAACACTGTATAAGTAGTTAAAACATGTAAGAAATGCATCTATTGAAAACATGCATCATATGCATCACAAAGCTGTATGCACAACCCGTGTATCACTTGTATCAACAATCCTTAGGAATTTTCAATTTGCTGAACCATTGCAACACAAAACAAACTGCTCGAAATGCGATGAACGTGCTTTGTCTCCTGTCCACCAGCCATATGTGGTTGCTGAAGTTTTTCCATCACCTCCAAGCAAAACCAAGTGCAGTTCTGTTTTTTTAGGTTTTGCTTTTGGAAACATGTCTCTGTGGCCTTGTCCCTGCCGAAGAGAGCCATCTCTTGCATGTACTTCCGAAGCAAGTTCTGGAATTGCAAGAGAGCAATCATCCAAAATTGAACCAGCATTGGAAATATGATATCAAATGCTCACTTACTTGAAGATTGCCCGCATTCCCTGCTGCTGCACATGTTTCCGGAATTAACTTCAGATCTGCCCAATAGCTCTCCTCTGTGAGTGGTGCAGCGCGCACTCCTCAGCACGTCTCCCAGCAATCAAATTGACTCGTTCTCGTGAACATGTCTTTTGCCATCTATGTTGTGTGGCTGCTTGATAGTTACTTGATTTATGTTTATATAACACGTCCTGTATGTTTTTGAGATAAAGAAAGTCTTTCAACATCTACAAATCGCTTCGAATCACTGATCGACCAAGGGGCCAGTGGAGCTGAGCGCCTGGAGATCCTGGGAATTTCAGTCGCAGTGTTTGAGACTGCAAAGCTGGATGTCAACAAATCAATGGCGACGTTCACCGGAAAAAAGTGATTTCTTCTCATGACATAAGCGTCTTCTGAATATGGGCAGTTGAAAAGAGTTGAAAAGTACAATTTATACACGTCTTTCATTCATTGCCTCTCCTTCTTCAAGCCTTCGTTCTCTTTGCGAAGGTCTGCATTCGAAGAATAGAGTAGCGAACTTCGGCCAGTCTGCCTGAACTGTTCCGTCTCCTGCAAATCAAACAATCATTGTGGAATCCAACATGTTCAGGCCAAGCATGACTGAGCAACAGGACTACATCTGTGATCACCTGTGGCATGTCTTTCTTAGGACCACATCTAATTTATGTTGATGCATTAATTCATTAAGTTCATCTCCAACCAATTACGCTATTCCAACCTGCCACTCGGCTCCATGAAAGCCAGCAAAAGACTCATATACAAGCTACAGTATGTCACACGTGAACGAGTCGCTGCCTGTTCACGGCTTGATACAATACCCATCCTTTGAGAGGTTTGTCAAGGTCTTGCGCTGAAGATGGACTTCGTGCGCCTCCCAGTTCTGTCAGCTCTCTTTCCCTTGTGGCCACGATTCTGGTTGGGAAAGGACATAGGTCTTGGAGACAAAAGCTTGACTGACGTCCATGAACCAGGAAGCCGGTCGAATCATGCTGTTTATGCCGCAAAGGCCTTGGCTCTGAACCTTCCCTCTGCATGTGGGCCTGAGTCGATTGAGCTGCATCTTGGTGAGTCTCAAGCCAATTCTCCAATTCCCTTGACATCTCTTGACAGTGATCACTCATTACCTTATGACATCTAAATACTAAATCCTGATGTCTTCCATACCTCACCAGTTCCTTCTCGTGAGGCCGCTGCTCTCCATCGCCTGAGGCACCGTGACCGATGTTCAGGGTCCAGTCGACCGATGCTCGAACCGCATCTGTTTGTAACACACATCTGTTTGCAACATGTTCGTTGGAGATCAATTCCGTTTGAATATGCATATCAATCTGTATTGAACATAACATCATATATAGAATTTCCAATCATCTCTCTTTATCTTACCATAAATACTATATATATATACTATCATAGACAATATCCATAATTACACTCATAGTCTACAAAATGTATGTATAATATACATGTATGTATAATATTGTATAATCATGTCATATATACTACTATCAGACGCCATAGAAAGTGCCTATTCTCAAAACTCCTCAGACTCTGATCCCAAGCTGCGGAAGAGTCGCGACTCCATCAGCTCCGGAGCCCCCCGTGGTGCCCCCCACGGCTCGGCGGACGGTGCCGTGGTGGCCAGCTCGTGTGCCCGGTAAAGCGATGCTGCCACCCACGCCTGGTTTTGAGAAACTGAAACTAGACAGCTTCTTGTTACTATAGCGATGCCCGGAGCCACTAGTAGCGTCCTTGCTCCTAGTAGCGATACCCTTTGTTACTAGTAGCTTCTTGTTGCTAGTAGTAATGGCCCTCCACCCCAATAGCGATGGCCTCCACCTAGCAGCTTCAAAGACATACTAGAAGGCTTCGTGTTACTACTGTTAGTCCTTGTCTATGGGGGGTTCTTTGTGTCGAGACATTTTAACATAGTATTTATACATTTGCATACTGTAGTTGAGACATTCTGCGGCATGATTCCGAGATATATATGATATATGTACTATAATTACTAATTATTACTTGAAGGATCTGAAGCATGAGGGCAAGATCCTGCCCACTCAAACAACACAATCGTTCGCTGGAAGCTAGAAATGCACTGTGCCAACACGCGGTTGAGGCAGCGAACTGAACAGGTTGTCATCGGAACCGATGCGTCCGTCTCTTTTCAGGGCCAATGAGTGATCAGGAAAAGCACGACCTGCCTTCGCCGGAGGGTGACTCCTTGAACAAACCGCATGGCCGAAAACGAAACTGAATCATTCAACAAAAAAAATGTGCTGCCCAAGTCAGAACGTTGATGTTGAATTTTGATGAATTTTGAAGTTTTAAACCATCCATCATATACAGTTTCTGTCTGAAAACAGCTGTCTAGACGTGACAGCTCATGGACAAATAAAGGAGTTCCAGGCAGTCCTGTGCTACTGCAGGCAAATCGTCTCAGTGGCTGTGGAAGGGCGTTCGGAAGATGAATCCACAACACTGAACGTATCTTGTACCCCGCCGCGACACTGCACTGCGGCACTGCTGCTTACTTTTGAGGCATCTGCTTGATGGACAACGTTTCAAGCTCCGCACCATCGATCTGCTCCACTTGTGGGGTCAGGAGCTCCACGAGATGTTCATGTCCTGTAGATGAGGCAGAATGAAGCCCCCGAAAGTCGGCTGTTTTGAGGAGAACTGGATGAAATCCAAGACTCTTCTGTTGTCGAGTCACCTGTACCAGTGGCATGGCTGATCAACAATCTCACCTTGCATGTCTTCGAATGTCTTCCATTTCTTAGCCTCAAAAACAACACGTCAATTCGTCAGCTTGAAATCACTTTTTGCAAGCGAAACCACCACATCTACACCCAAAACCAAAGTGTTCGTATTATCTGCCTGAAATTAGGCACAACGGATCCAAGCCACATATTGTCTCTCTGCAAAGCGCTCCTTTTCCCTTGGCGTAGTCCAATGCTGTCTTGCCGTCGGAATCCTGGCATCAAGGTGCAAAACGATAGCTATGGCTATGGTTCAAAAAGTATCCTCAGCCAAACTAAACCCTTGGCGAGATTGACTTGCCAAGACATATCAAAGCTATGCCTTTTCTAGTCCTGCAAAGGTCGTGAACTGTCTCTGTGGCTCAAAACCAGGAAATTATGATAAATCGAAAGGGCCGGAAGCTGTTGTCATTGGGATGTACACGTCTGTGATGTCAAAGATGTGGGCTCTATAGCCCACATCCCTTTCCAACTCGAAACACTTACTGTAGAGCCAAAGAGCCCGACCTGAATCTGAAAAGACTGGATCCGAAAGTAAGCCATATGTTGAAGTGAACCTGCTTGTGCGAAGCTCATGAGTTGCTAATTCTATTCATTAGAATAGCAAACCATGCTTCATCTCCGGCAGACCCCATCTTGTCTTACAACTAAGTGCAATTTCTGGGCTAATTATACCTGTTTGACCAGGATTTCCTTTGGGTGAACAGTTTCATCGCGCTTAAGCAAGAGCCATTACAGTACACAAAAACTTAAACCGTTCTTGGGCTGACCTATCTAGATTTGCAATTGACTCTATTGTTATGGAAATAGATGGGCCGAACCAATGTTGAGCTTGGCTTGTGGCCAGTGCCTGTCCTGCACAGTGAGATCTGGCACAGCACCTCACAGCAGAATCGTCTTGGAACTTGGAGTCGTCTTACTTGCCGAGCAAATGCGACCAGAAACCAGTTCCCAGCCATATATCCCTGCACTTGTCCAATCTGGTCCCTGATATTTGCATAGCAAGCGACTGCTGCATAGCAAGACGAGAACGGATGAAAACGTATTAGGACAAAGCAGAGTGAAATCCCTGGTGAATCCCTCTTCAACGCCTTTGACACCAGGACTGTCATCAGACTGAGAAGCCCGGCTCGCGCTCAGGAGAAAGCTTACAGCTTTCTCCTGCCAGGTGGATACCCTGCGGAACGTTCACATTAATTATACTCTATTGTACTTTGAAAGGTTTACGGTGGGACAGGCTGAGGGTGGAATCCACTGATACTCCACTCATCTATTCATTTTGTGTTTTGCAAGATTCCCTGATCTGCCCATGTCCCTGTAAATCAAAAGACCGACTCTGTCCATGCGACGTGAGAAGTAGCGACATGGGTGCTTCTAAGCATCACACCACACAAGCAGAGAAACGGCATGCACCCCACGAGGGAGCTCATGGGGCATTTATGGGAGCTCATGGGGCAATCTGTGGTTTTCTTTCTTCCTTTGAAGGATGTTCAAATGCAGCATATACAGTGGTAGTTATATCTACCGGAACATGATCAAACACTGGAGATCCCCCGTCCTCACCCAGCTGTGCTGCCAAGTGTAAAGCACTGAAGCCATGGGGCCAAGTCACCTCGAGACGAGTCTTTCTACGGACTCTTGGACTCATGCCGAAGAACATTGGACTTGAAACAAAGAGGATGAGCAACAAGGATAGTTCCAGCTATTCCCTATTGTTCCCTCATATCCTGTAGCAATGGGGGCTGGGATGGGCATGGCGCTTTTTGATCTTCATCAAACCCCGACTTTCTTGCGACTGGGTGATCCTGACTTTCTTCCAGCCTTTCTTCTTCACCACCTGACAAGCCTTTTGCAACTCTGGCCTGGGCATCAAAGGTCTGCTGTTTACACGTGTGTCTTTCGTCATTCGGGACCATGGATGGAAACTGATAATATCTTGACATGGCTGTGATGCCAGCTTCGGGTAGTTGGTTTTGAATACAACGCACAGCAAACGCCATTCTAGCAGCAATCGCTCACGATCCTGGCTCCAAGAACTTAACCATGAATAACTTATGGTGTTGTTTGCTTCAAACAAACGCATCAAATTAACACAAATCCCGCCTGATTCCTTCTGGTACAGGTCCAGGGTCAACCTTGGGTCTTGGCGACCTGCTGGTGGGTGAGGCCGGTGACACAGAAGCTCTTGCTGCTCCCAGTCCACTCACAGCAAGCCCAGTCGGATGAGGAGACCGTTCAGAGCCCGAAGCAGCTGGCGCTGCAGATGGCGATGCGTGAGACGCAGGCGATGCGGGAGACGCAGGCGATGCATGAGACGGCGATGTGGGACGCTCGGCTGAAGCTCCATCTGCCCATTGGACCTCAGTCGATCGCACAGCATCCACACCAGGTCACCACTAGAGGTTCGATGGGTTTTGAGGAATGCGAGATCCAGCGGATTCAGAACATTCTGAGCTTTGAGAGATTGGTCACAGGGTCACCAGAATCGGTTCTGATCACTTCAACCCTAGGACATTCAGAGCCAATTCAACGGTCAACGATATTCGCACTGGCATAGAGTAGCCTGACCCATGAACCACCATCCATGACCACAGACCTTCCTTCAGGGTTCTACCATGAATGCAATAAAAGCCACTTGCAGCGCATTTGGCCTTGCTGCCGTCTGCCTCAGCTAGTCAGAAGGCACGCATACAAGCCAGTAGCAACAAATTACACGCAGCCAACTGCAAATTGAAATTCAACTGGCGTCCAAACAAAAGCGTGTTGTGTTTCTAAATGCATGTAACCAACCATCCAAGCTCCCGGCATTGGTGCCCTCTGGGCCTGTTCTGCCTGCTGTGCTGCCTGTGCTGCTTGTTCCGCGGCTCGTTCTTCTGCCTGTCTGCAAACTGACAAGAGGGGAAAGATTAGCGGGGCGCACTCGTCAACCACCACCTATTGAATGCCACATGTTGTGCCTCTATAGCAGCCTGAGAATGAAGTTTCTCTCAGTGGCAAGGACATATCATTGTTCTGGTGCTGTCAGTGCTCTCAGGCAGATTCTTTTCATGAGCAAACTAGAGCGCATGAGGGTGAAGCGCCCAAAGACCTTACCACCTTACATTGAAGGCGCCACCTTCCCACCTTCGTAGATGACTATGCGCCTTTTCTTTCACCCCCGCCGATTGGCCTTCAGGTTCTTCAGAATGTACCACTTGCTCAAACATGAGCACATGAGCTTCCCTCGATCTTCCCAGAGTCCGCCTTCGCCAAATGGTGTTGTAACGCCGCGACGGCCTCCTGGTTCCCGTTCTGAGCGGCCTCGGAAAGGACTGTGAAGGGCTAAACACGCCTAAACCTTGCCAATCAATTGTCAATCTTCTGTGCTGAAGAGCAAGTGAGGCGAGTCTCTGTGACAGATTCTCTGCATGCGACCGCAAATCGATCTACTTTAGCCTTTAGCCCAAACTCTGCTTTAACACACTTAACTATAAGTCCTAAGTTGGCAAAACAACAGCCGATCACAGAACCAGGAGCCGCTAATAGCCACATTGTTCGAGTAAGGCTCAACTTTCCCAAACGGCGACAATACCCACCGGCGTTCACCAGTCGAAAACGTCTGAAATCAACTGAGAGCTTCACATAGTCAATTGGTGTCAACTTCCAGTCATCTTGCAACCTGTCATTGAAACATGTCCGATTCTATACCCCACATACCAACACAAGAAGTGCACCACTTCCAGGTAGAACATCCAAGCATATTTTTGGGGGCCACCCGATTGACAAAAAATTATCAAACAATATCATGTTCTATCCGTTTCTCAAAGAATCGCCAGCTTGGCGCGAGGTCCGCGCCAACCTCTGCCAGAATTTCAATGGCCTTCACCTCGGCTGTTCTCACAGATAATGCTGAGAACTTCCCTTTAAAAAGCAGAGCAAACAAACGACTCGTTTGGGCATCCTCAAATGGCTGTGGGTCAAAATCAGCCCCAAACCCTGGTGGGTTGACCGACCACTAGTAGTCTATTCAGTTCACTTCTTTTGGGTGGTCAAACGGTCTCCCGGTGTGATCCAAAAGCGCTGGCGGTCTCCTCCTCTCGGAGCCTTTCGCTCAAGGAGCGCCTCGGCCCAGCCTCCAGCTCCTCCCTCCGAGCTGAACGGTCTGGCCACGTGGCATCGCCGAGCTTTGCGGCCACGTGAACGGCGCTGAAGTTCGAGGGCCACGACACGCCCTCCCAGCCTACGGGAGGCGAAGGCGCGGTGGACGAGCGTTCTGAACGACAGGATGAGACACGCCGTCGGACACAAGAAGGAAGGTCGGGAGTGCAAGAAGTCTTGTACTTAAAAGGTGTGGATGTTTACGCGTTAAAAAGGGTTTTAAAAAGAGGTACAAGGACAAAGGATGGAATTAAATAAATGTGTGAACTAAACTATGCTTTCTTTGTTCCTCTTCCCAGCCTTTGTTCAGCACTTTGGCTACAGCTTTGGAGAGCCTCAGCTACAGCTGTGGGTCATCGGGTATTGATCTGTGAGAAGGGAACTCATCCAACTCTAAGCTCCCTGCGCTGGCTTCATGTCAGTTGCATTCTTTAATTTTTCTCGAGCATTTGCGAGTATTTCCTGCCGAGAAAATGAGCTCAAGCTTAGGAAAATGGCAGAAATACGGTTTGAACGTCAAGCGGCTTTATTTTCAGCTACTAGTACTAACTAACCTGTGCAATCTGTAGAAAGCAACACACTAGAAGTGTTGAATCGACAAAAGAGCTTCCTGTGCAAATTGCGGTCTGAAAGCCAAATCTGCTAACTCAAAGCAGCAGCTCAGAATCACTAGTAGCATCCAGTGTGGGGATGTAGGCGGAATTATTTGAGTACGAGCATATTCCTCTAACAATACTGAAGCCACTTCTTTCTGGCATGACTTCCGTGCTTTCAATGATGTTCAATGTAAATATAATGATGCTCTTCGACTGGGCCTCTTGTATAACTGACTGGCGCCGCACTGGTGATGCCTGAGGACTGGCGCAACACAGGGAGCATCAGTGATTGAAATTGTCCTGCTAGATGCAAACTTCCCTCATATCATGCTTGTATTATTTCAGAATGTGTAAAGCAAACTAGCACAAGAAAAGCCTCACCGCATGCTAAATGCAAATGAAAAAGTGATCCATTTGCTTCGGCTTGTAGACTTCATGATCCATTCGTAAACAGCAAAACTCCGGACCTGCGCACTGGATATTGGTTGGCTGGCCTGCCCATGAGGTTCAAGCTTGGCACTTGTGTTGTCTCCACAAGTCTGAGGCTTGACTGTGGAAAGCTTTAGGGTGCAGCTAGGCTGGATAGGGAATGCGCTGTCTTTCATAGTCCCGTACAAAACATCACAAAACTACAGTATATGTTTTGGACGGTGCACTGATTCATCTGATTCAAGCCTCTGTTGCACCGAGCGGTACTTGCTGCATCTCCTACAACGAGAGAATGCAGGAGGTATGTAAAATGGAGCTAACACATCATTGATTGTACTTCAGTGTCAAGTGTTCTATACCAATGAATCCAAACTCACCATGAGAATGCCAAATCCCCCATTCCGAACCATTCCACATATATAGTGACATAGTTGCTTCAAATGTCACTCAAGACTTTCAAATAGCCTGACATGCCTGACATGCTGGGTCAGAGCTGTCCCTCCTTCACCCGTTCTCTGTATCCCTCCATCTTGAGTCCTCTCTTCTCGCTCCCGGAGATGGTGCGTTTTCCGGAGCTCGCTGCTCCTGTTTGTCTCCAATCAGACAAGAAAGCCCATGCATGACTAACAGGTGTTTAATGACATTCCAAAATATCATCAAACATCCCTTTTGTGGAAAGTTTCACGGTCACGGTTTTCCTGATTTGGGGTGAGACAGGCCCACATATCATCAAGAGGTGAAACCAAAAGCCGGGCTTGGTTGGGAACTAGGCGAAAAGAGTGAACTTTGACTGAAGCAAAATATTATGGACTTGCATGGTTAAAAGCAATACATGCACGCCAACACAAATAAGATCAAATAAGCATAGACAACGACAGTAAATCATGACAGTTCCCATTCGTGGCCTAGCACCTGGACTTTGATTCGCACTCATAAGACTCATCGGTTCAGCAAGTTCAACCCGATCGGGAAGGCGGTTGCGCCTTGACTTCGAGGGCTCCACCATTTGCAGCTTCCCTTTCAGTGCGACGTCTTCTGAGGTCGACGTCCGCTTCGGCTGGCTGATCCTTGAAACCGCAGCAACCACCAGAACGATACGGAAGAGATGTGCAACGATGGAAAATCGCGTTGGGGCAAGTTAGGGGTTCGTGCCTTCATATTTGTTCTTTATGCTGGGCTCTTTCTGTGTTTTCTGACCCCTGATGCCCACGAGAGATCACGATGTCTGTGTTTTGCAATCACAGCCATACAGCCGTGTGGTGAGGTTACATAAAGAATCAGACTTTTATAAACAGAATCTCTCATGTGGACAGTATCAAAAGTTAGATCCCAAGAGATAGACAGAGTCTCGCCTTCCTGTCACCTCCGAACCCTTTTTGGACATTCCAACGAGTCATTCCAACGAGTCTCAGGCCTTGCTTGGTAGTGCTCTCTGGCCCAGAACATCCACCTCCGCGGCTTCTTTCACACGCGGCGATCTGGGAGGTTTCTCCTGATGGTTCGGCAGGTCTAGCATCAAACTAACTTCCAAATTGTAACTAACGGCCACCTTTAGGAGACAATACCACCTAGAAAAGCAAGTCTAAATCCGTAGATGACATCAGGATACACTCCAGGGAAGTCGTATGCCGTATGCAGTCAAAACGAGTAAAACGGGCACATTTGTCACACATCTCAGACTTTGAAGCCATGCCTCAGTTCTGCCAGGCTCTTTGACAGTGTTTCTTTCCTGAAACACGAGGAAAAGGGTTCTCGGAAAGCTAAATGTTACCGTGTCCACAATGTCACCGACACAAAGGCTTGAGCATGCCCGAGGCTACCACATGCCAGCTTCATGTGAGTGCTTCGGAAAAGCGGCTTCATGTCAGGCATTCGTCGTTGAATCCAAAGCTGTGAAAAGAGCATGGATTGTCCGTCGCGACCATCGGTTGTCATCCGTGACAAGCACACCTTCATGATCGGTTCATCCATCTCTTGTTCTTTCAGATCAGCTTCTTCTTGCGCCAATTTCCGGGCAGCCTTTCGCCTCCAGCCGGCATGCATCACTTTGGTGTGACGGTGGAGCGGTGTCTTTTTGGTTCATGGTTTAATACCAGGCCATCTTGGTGAACCGAAGTTCGCTCTGAAACTATTCTGTTATACCCTGTTATACTTCGTTTACAGCTGCTACAAATCATTGAACTGCATTTACTTTCTACCAAAAAACTGTTTTATATGTTGTGATCTGATCAAACACTATAAATATTGTTCTGCGAGTCAATCTGCTGTATAGATCCAAAATTTAAACGCATCTGACAATTACAACCTCTTTGCATATTCAGCCTTTAGTTTACCGTAGTGAGATGATGGCCGACATGTTGTAGGTGTGAATCTCAAACAACTGAGCACTCACACGGAATCACAGGTGCTAATCACCCCGCCCCTGATAGAACATTATCTTCTTCAAGGGGGTGCGTCATTTAACATATTGAGGATCCCGCCAGGGGGTGATGCCAGCGGGCCCCGCTTCCCAAAACGTCCAAGAAACACATCTGTTGCCCAAAACGTCCAGTCGGTCCAGCTACCAGTAGGGCACACTGCTGCGGGCGTTTTTTGCAGGCTGTCCTTGACAATTCATCAAATCGGAAACTACAAAATCATCAAAAAACAAAGAAACAAGAACAACGCGGCAACAAAGGTTTGCATTCCAGAACGTTTTCGTTGCGTCATGGCCACTAGCAGGTTGTTCAGGTTAAACGTTTTTGTTGCGTCATGGCCACTAGCAGGTTGCTCAGGTTGCTTAGATTCTGAAAACCTCTCCCTGAAATTGGGAAGACAAAGGCAGGGACCCGCCCCCAAAACCCCTCCATGCGAAAAGTTCAAACCCTAGGTGATGAGTTTCCATGTCGAGATAACCCACCAGGTGCGTTCAGAGAACCATCCATGAATTCAGTCACAACTTCCCTTCCGGTCAGGTACATGCATTTCGTTCCAGCCGATATGCCATTCGTTGCCGGATGCCGCCGCATCCTTTCGAGCTTTCGATGCAATCATGGCTCAAGCCATGCACGGACTAGATCATGAAGTTGAGCGACAAAAGTCCGATCGAGTGCAGTTGGGATTGGGTGGAGGGTCATGTTTTGTTCTGGTGTTCATTTGAGGTACATGGATCCCTGGTCATGCTTTTATTTTGGGGTCATGTGCTTCGCATGGTAGCGGAGCTTATGGTGCTCCTATACACATACATAGGACAACATGCAATGATCCAGGTCACTAGGACACAACCTCACCCATCCAACTTGCGAGCCATGGCTAAAAGGTCTGCTGAGGAGACGTTGGATCGCGATCGCTCACCTCGCGGTCGCAGTCAAGGCCCATCGAGAGGTCAGTCGTTGCCTGCCGGTTCAAACGAGAGTTCGGGTCGACCACAACCTGTTCCTGTCCCCAATTTTAAATTGGAAAATCAGATTGCAGAGCTCACCAAAAGTTTACAGATGATGGGAACTCAATTGCAATCTCTTGCAAGTGTTGTGGAGCAGCAGCAATCGGCATTCAAACGAACCCAGGAGACATTTCAAGTTCAACAGACTTTGATCCAGAATCTTCAAGCACAACGTACCCCTCTTCCGATTTCACCGAGAGTTCATCAGAATCCACGTTCAAGTCCATTTGGTGCTGCCACAATAACCGGAGGTCAGGCCAATGGATTATCGCCTTTTGGAACAATGGGTCAAACGACCACGAATCAAGCAGCCACACAGTCGAATGTTCCAGCCTCCGGAGAAGGTTCTTCAGGTATTCCTGCAGGAGTTCCCAAGATTGTGTTGCCTGGAGGGATTGAGATCCCACTTGGAGCATCTTCATCGATGACCACTGCAGGTACTGGAGGTACGGTTGAGAAGCCAACATTGGATGCATTTCAGCGGTCTGACAAATGGCTTCCAGAGATGCCCTCCGTTGACGCTAGGAACTGGCGTACACGTACTGAAGAGATTGTTGGATTTGAGACATTCATGGAGAACTTCACGGCCTGGCTTGGTCTTGTCTCTGCTTCATTCGCTACAGAGGTACGGTTCGCCATGACTGCAGATCAACCCATTGATTCCTCGAGCTGTGCTCACTGAAGAGCAAAAGGCACGTGGAGTTCGACTGTTGAACATGTTGCGACAAATCTTTCGTGACACTCCCAAGGCAAAGGTCATCCTATTGGCCTACAGTGAATCGTCGCACCTTGGTGAACGCAACGGCTATGAAGCCCTTCGTTTGATCGCTCACGAATACCTCGTTCGATCCAGACAGGAGGTGATGCATTTCAGAACGACTTTGATGGGACGCACTTTCAAATCGAACAGCGTGACAGAGCTGATCAAACAAATGGAGTTTGAAGAGAGTAGGTACGAGAAGCTTTTGAACATGTTGCCAGCCTCGATCTCCCGACTTGGGCTGGAGCTTCAATCCACCGATCTTGCAATGCTCTTCCTTCGTTCGTTGCCGACACAGATTCGTGAATACACCACCATGCATAGTAACACTGATGACTACAAAGACATTAAGTCAGCTGCTTTAAAGTACGAGACATCCCAAAGGCTTTGGACCGAAATTGGGGGGAACACTGCCTCCCAATACATGCAGAGCATTTTTGACCCCAACAAGCCCCGAGATAAAGGTGGGAAAGATGGGAAAGGAAAAGGAAAGAAAGGAAAACGATCCACCTCCAGCAGCATGAACAGAAAGGCTGATGATAGGAGCGACAAAGAAAAGAATGCAGTTTGCTTCAGGTGCAACCGTAAAGGCCACTTCCAGAGCAATTGCCGTGCCCGTACCGACCAGGACGGTAATCCCCTGAGCCCTGTTGAGAGACCCAAGAATCAAGGTGATCATGCATCAAGAGGCCCCCCAAATGCCGATGGAAAGGGAAGAGATGGAAAAGGAAAAGATGGAAAAGGAAAAGATGGAAAAGGTAAAGGCAAGAGAGGAAAGGGGAAAGTCCACGAATTCATTTCGTCAGAGCAGCCAGAGATTGAGGAATCCCCAGCGAGCCGTGCAGCTCGTGCTGATCCGACGGCTCCCATGAGTCCTTTCGTTGCCTCTCATGCCTCGCTGTCAGCTCCATGTTTGCAGACCCTATCCGAATTCGAGCGTACTTTGAATTTTGAGGACTGCAAACGAAACGAAAATCCACAGATGTCAGTAGATGATTTTGTGGTTGATTCACTCTTGAGCTTTGACAGTGCCCTTTCTTCATGCGGTGATTTGTTTCAAGAAACTTTTTATGAGTCAAATCCAGTCTGGTTCATGCCTTTCTTGATGCCCACATCGAATTGTTCCCATCAAGATCATTCGGATGTGTGTTGGTGGTTAATAGATTCAGGAGCAAGTGCCTCTGTTGTGAGCAGTCGGTTTCTTAGCGAGTATGAAGTACTTCATCAAGTTTCGCTCCCCGCCAACAGAGCTGAAGGGTTCTCCTCGGCCTCAGGTGAAGTGATTGTGCCAACCTCCGTAGTTTGCATTCGAGCGTTCTTCAGAATGAACTCCATAGAGAATCCGCGGAAAGAAGAACTCAAGGAATGTTTGATTGCAGCTTTTGTGGCCGATGTACCAAACAATGTTGTCTCAGTTGGAACATTGTTGAAGAAAGGTTGGTGTTTAGGAAACAATGGAGCATTCATGGAGATCACCAAAGATGGATTCCGCCTCCAGATTACCACGTGGCATAATGTTCCATGGATGTACCACGAAAAGTGTGGTATAGTCAAGTGTAAGTCTGATGTTGCGGCTCCTCCCTGCTGGTCTAAGACACAATCTAGGGAGTCGAGATCCAAAGAGCGTGCATCATCTAGTAAGCATGTTCATTTTGGTGGAACACATACACAGATGTTTGAAGGCTCCAGTGAACCTTTCTTGATTGCAATGAAGCGTAAAGCGGAAGATGAGCTTCCGATTGAGTTGTCGCCCGAAACCATTTATCGTTCTCAGCCTCAAGCCGATCCATCTCCCGATAGCCGAACCGCCGTCGGAGTCCCAGAGACTGCCGAGCAGTCAGGTGCCCCTGCTTCGTCGTCGGCCTCCGGAGCTAGAAGGATTGATGTTGATCACGATCAAATTGTTGTAGATGAGCCCAATCCTAGTCTTGGCAAACATGTTGAACTCGAGCCGTTCGATTCGATTTCATCCTCAGGTCTACGTTCAGGTCCACCGGAAGACACATCCGTGTTGAAGTCTCAGGGAGCTGATTCGGTCGCCCATCCATCTGTTGAACCATCTGAAGAACAATCCTCATCCAAACATCCGGTTGTCTTGAAGAAGAACCAACGTGTCCGACAATCCCTTGAAGAGCATCGCAACCAAGGTCATTTTCCGTTCCATGCAGACTGCCTGTCTTGTTCTTCAGCCAAGTCCGTGACTCAACGTCGAAGACGTAATAAGGATAAGATTTATTCTGAGATTAGTGCCGATTTCTTCTTTGTTGAGACGTACAAATTCCTCATCCTAGTTGACACGTCAACTGGGATGAAAGGTTTCGTGCCGATATCACCGGTCATCAAGACCAATCAGGCTTGGCTTCGAAATTGGTTGCATGAGTTCAATCTGCTTGGAGAGTCCCGGTTTCCACTTGAGATCTTGACCGATGCTGAGGAAAGTGTCAGCCAACTTTTCCTTGGCCTGGACATTGGCCGGGATTATGCCGTCATCAAGTCTGCTCCTCAAGCACATCAAACGAATGGACACGCAGAAGGTGCCATCCGGATTCTAAAAGATGCCATTGCAGCACTTCGTCAGGATTTGAGAAATCACAACATGGATTTGAATTTGGCCGACCGAAAAGGCCTGAACGCAGCACTTGCATACATATGTCACTGTTCGAACATCCATTCAACATATCTTGACACCAAACAATCTCCTAAGGAGATCGCATTAGGTCGAAGTTTCCAGTTGCAGACTGCGTTGTTTGGTTCCACCGTACTAGCAGAAGTCCCTGATAGTTTGAAGGACAGTGCAATATCCCGATTCGAACGCGCCGCTTATATTCGTCCTGAGTTCAATTCACTTGGCCACGTCTGCTGTTGCGTCTTGGCAGGTGTTGAACGAATCTTCGTTGCACGAAGCATCAAAGTCCTCACGCCGATCACTTTCGAGGTTCGCCTGGCACCATCTTTCCTGATGTCATATGACCGTAGTTTGACAAGAAAGAGTCTTGAAGATGAGCATCAGAAAATGGACATTGAGAAAGCTGGTGAGGACATCTCCATGCGTGATCGTGCACTTCCGTCAGAGCCCCAAGTGTTTGTCAAGACTCCCAACTAT
>CAXAMN010027694.1:791708-805437 GCA_963970005.1 Durusdinium trenchii
CATGGATTCGTGAACATGGCATCACTGAGAGTTGCAATGTTTGCAAGAGAAAGTCCTTCCATGGACGTCAGCACAGCAAAGCATGTGTCGCTAGGTATGTCAAGTGGTTGAAAGAACAAGATGCCAAACAAGCCATGCACGAGTCCTCAACTAAGTCGAGTGGTTTGCATCCATCCGATGTGAAAGCACCATCTGTCATCGCTGATCCATCCGTTCCAATGAGGCTGACTTCAAAACAGCCTCGACCACCTTCGTTGCCAGAGCCCTCAGTGCCGCTGAATGAACGCTTTGAACCTCATGTTCCAGCACCAGTTTCGTTGCCGATCGAGGTTAAAGGGGGTCTAGATGTTGAAGGGGGTCTTAATCTCAGGGATAGCGATGATCTCGAGTATACATCGACCAATCCACCGAGTCCCGTTGACCGTGATGAAGGTCTTCACGATGCATCTCCAAAGGGCGGTGATCTCATAGTTTCAAGTGATGTTCCCACTGTTGATGTCGAAATGGCCAATCCACCAGGTGATATGCCCATGCCTGCCATCAGTGCAGCCGATTTCGCCGATCTTTCCGTTCCGGCCTCATCAACAGTCGATCCAGATGCAATGCAGTTGGGATCCCTTGTGACCGCTCTGAATCCATTCGAGCTTGATCACTTGGAAACCCGTCATATAGGATTGATGCAAAGTGTCTATCAAATCAAAGGTCAAGAGACACACAGTGAAGAAGTCACTCTTTGCGACCAAAAGGTCAAGCTGATCTACCCCGGATATGTCCTTAGTGATGCCGATGGTCGATACCTAAGCTGTGAGTTGTCTTGGGAAGGAATGAAAACTGAGACGTCTTCCATGACTTCACAAAAGGTAGGTCGCCTCCTTGATGAGAAATTGGCTAAGGAGCTTTGTCGCCTTTGGAACATCTCCCCAATTACCACCAGGTGGGTGTGTGTTGAGAAGGATCCGACCAATGTGCGCATGCGGTTGGTCGCAAGGGAAATTGCAAAGGGACAGCTTTCTGCCAGGGACCTCATGGTATCGAGTCCCACATCATCCATCGAATCTCTGCGATTGATGCTCTCGGAGGCCTCAGCAAATGATTTGGTCATCCTTGGTCTTGATGTGTCTGCCGCGTTTATGGCATCGCCATTAGGACAGAAGCTAGGTAAACCGATCAAAGTCATTTTGCGAATGCCATCGAATATCACTTTTCCCGATGGGAGCCCTGTTTTCATGGAGGCTTACAAAGCCATCAATGGACTGCGATCCAGCGGTCTCGCCTGGGTCGAGCACTTGGCCAATCTTCTTCAGTCTTTGAATATTTCCCCTTCACCGCTTGAGTCAACGATTTTTGCGGGTGAGGTCACCATTCGAAAAGGGCAGAAGCCTGAGTGGATTCAAGTTGTGGCGTACGTAGACGACCTTCTTGTTTTCGCCAAGTCTGAAGAAGCAGCCATGTTTGTGTTTGATTATTTGTCCAAGTCCTTAAAGGTCAAGAAGACAGGTCTCATCAAGACCAGTAAAGCCGGTGGTGGATCCCTCAGATTTCTCGGGAGGACAATTGAGCGTAAACCGAAACAAAGTAGGATTACTGTTCGGTTGGACTCCACCTATCTAGATTCGACTTTCGAGGCTTTCCAGATTGCTCGTGGTACCGACACACCACCTGACCTTCGTCCCATTCTTGATGAAGAGAAGCCTGAAAAGAATGAATGCCTTACGGCTGAGGCCGTGACCCGCTATCGAGCTGCCCTTGGCAAACTGGGTTGGATGACCCAGACTTTCTTGCACTTGTCCATTTACTATTCTTTGTTGGCAACTGGTATGTCCGAGCCGTTGATGAAGCACGAACACGCGCTTCGATCTTTGTTGAGATGGTTGTATAATCATCGTAACTTTGTCCAACATTTTCCTGCACCAGAGTTTTCATTTGGACAAGATCACCCATCAGGTAGCAAGATTGTGATCTACAGTGATGCTTCTTGGGCACCACTTCGCAGCCTCAAGAGGCGTTCCATTTCTGGCATGGCAGCTTTCCATAAAGGAAGTCTAGTAAAGGCATTCAGTCGAATCCAAAGCATTGTAGCAACCTCATCCTGTGAAGCTGAACTCTCTGCTATTGCAGAATGCGTTCAAGAATCCGTAGGCTTGAACCGACTGGCCGAACATCTCAGTACGCAAGCTCAGGTTGAAAGTCTTATGGATTCAGTTTGTTCTGCCGTAGGCTTTAATCAGCTCTTCATCCACCTTTTCGGTCTTTCTAAAGACGAGCCAATTGCACCGGTTGAGATTCGAACAGACTCTCAGGCCGCTATCCGAGTGTTGCAAGCTTCCGGACTTCAAAGAAGATCCAGGCATGTAGAGCTTCGCATTTGTTTTTGTCAAGACTTGGTCAAGAAAGGTCTTGTTAAGATGATTTGGGTGGATGGAAAATTTCAGGTGGCAGACATTTTGACTAAGACCTTGGGCATTAAGCTGTTTAATCAGTTCCGTGTGTCCATGGGGTTTTTGGAGGAGGACGAAACCGACCCAGCAGTCCTTGAGATAGCGGTGTCGAGCTCATCCTCACGCAAGAAACCTGCACCTATGCTTCATGCGAAGCAATCCGTGATGTCGCATAAGGCTGATCCTTCCATAGGAAAATCCCGAAGCTGCCCCAGCATGTTGGTTGAGGCATCAAGTGTTGCAGACATCAAGCAACAGTTCGAAGTTGTCATCATTGAGATTTGTTGTTCTTCAGAAAGTGCATTAGCGGCAACAGCCCTCCAGGTGTTTCCTTTGAATTCCCTCATCGTGCGCTGCACGAAAACATCACCTCTGGAGGAGAACCATCAGTCAATACTTGAGCTTTTGAAGCGACATCATGAGAGACAAAAGAAGTTCTCGTTTGTTCAATTCTCACTCCCGTGTACGGGAGGAAGTTCCCTCATGCACCTGTGCACCAATGAGGAGCTCAAGAGTGGATACAAGAGTCAGTTTTTCCATCTCCTTAACCTATGTTTTGGTATTCGTGCCGAATGCACTGCATGGTGTTTTGAGCTCCCGAAACGCAATAGCTATTGGAAGTCCTCGCAAGTGCGTAAGTTCATACAATTTGGTCAGGAGCACGTGTTTGCCAACATGCCCAAACTTTGTGTTTGTGGTGGCCCTCAGGTGGGCAAGACACTCCTTTTTGCCACGAATCATCGTGCCATTGCACAGTGTTTACAGAAATTCATCAGTTGTGAGCATGCCAGCCATTTGTCCTTTAATACTTCACGTTGGACATCCACTGGTAGGTATCCTACCCTTCTCGTGTTCGAGCTGCTCACCGTCATCAAGACGATTGCACTTGGTGAAGTCACCAGGCGAGATGGAGGGTATATCATGTTTGACCCTCAAGTTGACGGAGAAACGTTTTTGTATACTTCCAAGCGTTTGTTTGAGAGACCAATTGAGTGATCACATGAATTTTGCACACACCGTTACCGAAGCAGTGCTCAAAGAACGGTGTCGCCATTTTCCTCTTCGTCTATGCTTGAACTTTGGTTCATCGCCATGTTTGTGATGCAGTGTGTGATCGTGGTATCCATCTGCTGCATGATGATGCCAGCTAAGCGACAATCACGATCACGCTCTAATTCGGGATCCAGTGCCGGATCATCTTGGGATGATGAGGTGGAGGAGGAGACGTCACACGTCAAGCTTTCAGCCCGCAAGCGGCAGTCTTTGAGGCGTCGATTGAAGTCTGTCGGAAAGCCCGCCTCGGTCAAAGACATTGATCCGAATGAGCCTCGACCTCCGAGCACTCCACCTCCGCAATCGACAGCGACCGGCAGTGCATCCTCGAGAGGCGACAATACCGCAGTTCCCCGACCTCCTTCCAATGAGTTTCCTCCGAGCTTGGTTCACAACGTGACGACGTATGTGGGCACCAGGTCTGGCAGAGCTTTCCATTTGGAGCATTGTACAGTTGTACGTCACCGTACACATGATGTCGATCGTTGGGATCTTTGCTCCAAGTGCTTTCCGGTGACGCCCATTCGATTTCCGAAAGGAAAGGGCGTGATGTGCCTTGGAAATTTGATGCATTCCGATGGACACTGCAATAATCTCCGGAACATCGACATGTTTGGAAAAGTGATCTACAAAGTGCCGTGCCAAAGCTGTATCAGCGCAATCGAGCACTGATTTGAGCCACAGGCTATTGGACTTTTTGAGCCAAAGGCTATTTGCCCTTTGAGCGGAAAAGCCGAGTCAGCCAGTGCCATTCCAATCATTCCCACTTTCCTGAATCACTTCAAGATTTTTGGAGGTAGTTCCAACTTTATCCAAGTTCCAATGATAGCAACGATGAGTTTCGTAAGCTTTGAATCCTTGCACGCTTTGTTTCGTTTCGCGTCTAATCGTGTCATAATAATAGACTTGAACTGCAGAGCATTCTTGCTATAGTTGACTTGATCATTCCGTTCCATGCACTTTTTATCGGCAGGTTGAAGACCGCCTTGCTCCATGGCCATCAACTCAGATTCTTCCAAGCATTGAGTGCTGGGATTATCTCGAAAGGGGGTGCGAAAAGTTCAAACCCTAGGTGATGAGTTTCCATGTCGAGATAACCCACCAGGTGCGTTCAGAGAACCATCCATGAATTCAGTCACAACTTCCCTTCCGGTCAGGTACATGCATTTCGTTCCAGCCGATATGCCATTCGTTGCCGGATGCCGCCGCATCCTTTCGAGCTTTCGATGCAATCATGGCTCAAGCCATGCACGGACTAGATCATGAAGTTGAGCGACAAAAGTCCGATCGAGTGCAGTTGGGATTGGGTGGAGGGTCATGTTTTGTTCTGGTGTTCATTTGAGGTACATGGATCCCTGGTCATGCTTTTATTTTGGGGTCATGTGCTTCGCACTCCACGGTTCCAACCAACCACAACAGGACATGCCAGGACTCGCAACATCTCGCAACCGCCCTAACTTCACGATTTTGGGCAACCCCCCGATTTGAGTCTTGTATTGAATTCAGTCTGGTATGACACTTGTAGTGTGTTGGTGTGTTTTTAAACATTCATGCTCACTATAAATACCATATAGTTTGCTTCTGTGCGAAACCATTCATTCTGGAATCCTTCTTTCGGATCTCGAAACCAGGCTGGGCCACCGCTGGGGGACGGGCATTCTTTCAAGGGCCTTGATGACAGCCTCGTCTTGGGTTTTTCTGGCCTCAGCGGAGGAAGGCGGAAAGCATCCAGCCGCTTGGCCAGGAACTGCTGCTGAATCTGGCGAAGCCTGCTTGCTATGAAAGGAGAGGGTAAGGGTGAGGTGCAAGTGGACCTTTCCTGGTGAGGCTAAGCTAAACAGCTGCGCTAGTGGTCTTCTCCAACAAGTTACACAATAGAAGACCGGCCTGTTAGAATTGAAAGAACCGTTGATTTCCTTTGCACCATTCCAGACTTGAAAGCTCTGAGATCCTTACATAATCAATCGGACCTGAGCGATGGAACATGAAAGGATCTCTGGTTCTCAAGGCCAATCTGAGGCATAAAATGCAGATGCCCGAACCAAAGTCCACTCGCACAAGTTCTGTTGCATGAATCCAGCAAAAGGTATAAGGGACCCTCACAAATTTGATCGCAAAGGATCCACAAAAATCGCTACTAGGTTGGAGGCCATCGCTCTTAGGTTGGCTAGTAGGTTGGAGGCCATTGCTTGTAGGTTGGAAGCCAAATAGGAAGAACAACGTGATGGAACTCCAAGCACCCCCCACGCAGTCCATAGTCATCTTTCTGGTCAACATCAGTGGCCTCTGGCAGCCGGAGAAAAGAAAAAAAGGTGTGACATGTTGATGGGCAACTGCCTGCTTTTTGCCCAATTCAGAATAGGGTACCTTTAAGGCCCTCCAAGTCTCACAACCTGTATGATGTTGTCCATCAACAGCTCATTGCTCAAACTTGCTTGGATAGCATAGAACTCGTGGAGGAACTAACACAAAATAACAACTCTATCTCAGGAGTTGCTTTCCAACAATGATTATCGAAGACAATCATCGCCTTTCAGATTGCAGGCCCTTTAATGCGTAGTTCTGCGCACACACAGATTCCATCAAGTCAGGTGGTGGTTCCCAAAAAACACTGCCCAAACGTCAAACATCTTCAAACCCCTCAATCCTTCAATCCTTTTCCACCACTTTTTAAGTCCATGTCCGTTGTTTTCGCCGTCCACCGTGACCGCCCGGTGTTTCGCCCTTTTCGTCTTGGCCGGCGCACCAGGTTAGCCATCAGCTCCACGACCTGGCGACGAGAAACGGAGAACCTGGCGACGAGAAACGGTTAAACCACCTGCTATGGGCCCATGGGTTTCCTTCGAATGACCACTTCAAATAGAGTAGACATTGTACATAGAGTCTTCGAATTATCAACTTATCAACTTCAAATTCGGTGTTTTTGTTTTCACGCTTTTTTCCTTACCCCTCTCGCTTTTTTCCTTACCCCTCTTGTTTTCCTTGGCTGCCTCAGGGTCTGTCACACAGTCAGCCGCATAGTGCAGCAGACTGTAACCTGCCGCATTGCATGTCTTGGTCGACAAAACTGCAACACTGTTTCAGGGCTGGCCCCTCGTCTAAAGTTGAATGCAAGCTGCTTGCTCACCCCAGAGCGATATGCTTGACAACAGCTCAAAGACCCAAAAATATCAAAGTGCGCCAGATGCCACACCTAACTCCAGCACCCACCCGATACAGTGGAAGCTGGATCAATGTTATGCTGCTATGTTCAAGCTTCTGCTCCTTTGCTTGGTATTTGGCTCACAGCTCCCCCCTAACCAAACATCAGACTTTCAGGTTGGTTTGCGCATAAAGAACACTGGCCTTTGTTCCATTTGAAGCCATCCCAGCCAATTCCTCGGTCTATCTCAGTTCACAAGTTGTTTATTTTCTTGGAACAGAAATTCGGAAAGGGTGTTCCTGGCAGCCGCTCACAGAAATTGCCTAGGCATTACAACACCAAAACAAATGAAACACTAGCATTTTTCAAGCACCGTTGGCTTTAGCTAGGAGATGCTGTCATGATTTTGTCAAATTATATGAATCGCTAATTATCACCTGATTGCTGAATGAGACGTCTATGACAAGTGATCTTAACTATAGTACTTAGATATGCTAGAAAAGCTGCACAGTCTTTTTGGCACTACTTGCATTTAATAAGCAGTCAAGCAATGCCATGCAGGAAATTGTCGTCATGCCCTTTGGCAACATTCCAAACAATCACGCGACAAGTTGATACAAGTTGTGTCTTGTTTTTTTTCCTGACCAACCATGACGAACAACACCCGTTCGCCAACGCCAGTGACGCGACTCCCGAAACCACTCGCCCACTCAGGTCGGGGAACGGATCACTGGTTCTAGGCTTCGATCCTGAGGCAGCTGCTTATTGAAGCGGCCAGTTCTAGTTTGTGAGCCATCAAACAAGTAATAACCCGAAAAAAAACTGACATGACACACCATTGTACCTCTTGCCAAGCTTGGGCTTGTCATAGTCATAAGCCAGCTTAGGATAACCATTCCCGAAGCTGGAACTCCAATACTTGCCGATCTGACAACCACAGACTAATCACAAAGGCCCGACAAAGATAGTGAATTGTGTCGTACCTGTACTAGTACCATCCTATATCACTGCATGATGTACGAAACTGACAACTCGAGCTCCTATCAGCTCCTCATATTTACCGTTGAAGGATTGTGACTCCAATACCCGGTTCTTGTCTCTGTCTTTTATCTCTCGCTCTCTCTCTCTCTCTCTCGCTTTCCAACGAAGGCACAATGACATCATCATCCACGAAGACAAACTTTGCCATTTCTGGCATCCACAGCGACATGTTGCATCCATATTCATTGCCGCACAAACTTCCAGAATAATTCCAAACATTGAAATGGTCTGAAGCACTTCCCCTAGGTCGTTCTGTCCAATCATGGTTATAATAGACCCTTCTTAACTTCTTGATATATGTTTTGCCTCAGCCTCACTCTGGTAGGATCTGGTGGAGCGCAATGTACACACCGAACATGGGGGGCCTTTCTTTGTCGGTTTTCGTCAAATCGCAAATCGCCAGGCGCACTGATCATCGCAGCCCATTTTAAACGGAGCTGCGCCTAGCAGGTGCCAATATGTCACAAGTGTTTGCCAGTCACAGTTTGCTCTGTCGAACAGCTCCCGGGAGCGCGGTATGTCGAACAGCTTCCGGTGAAACGAGGGGCTACCTTGAAAGTGCGGGTGTGTCGACGAACATGCGGCCTTTAATTTCCGATTGAGCCCCTGAAGGTGCTCGATTCGACCTTGGATGACACAATCGAATCGGACGGTCGCAGATGACTTGACGGCAAACATGCCGTGCAAGCGCACTGAACTCTTGTTCCGATCTTTGATTCGCTATGATTGCATGTTTTGTGTGCGATACAAATTGTGAGTATATAGATGACACAATATGATCTCTATATATATCTCTGTCATTCTCTATCACACTTGCCATAACACGGCAGGCTGGTCCACTGTCGGTGCTCAATGTGTTCAGTGTTTCTACCAAAGTTGCATCTTGCTGCATCTACTCCTATGATCTCCTATGAAGCTTTTTGCAAACCGCATGTACCACACAAAATCCAAGCTGGCCATCTTCAGCCATTTTCTTTCTGGCCGCACCAATCACCAATCCCATTGTCGGACACCTCTGCAGCTCAGCCCCCCGACGTTCCAACTTCACCAGCTCTTCCGGGGCGGAGCTGCTGGTCCCAGCGACCGCTGCACTGGCCAGTTCGGTACCTCCAAGAGAAGGCACGGTGTAGCTGTGTAGCACGGCTTAAGCGGCTGGCTCACGAGTGGAAGTATAGATGAAAGGTTTTGTATGGTGTTACTATTCTGGTTTTATAACAATTTCAGGTGGTGACAATGGAGAACCCAAAATGACATTGGTGAAGGTGCCGTCTATAACACTCCTGCGCCGTTTGTAATGGATCCACAGGCTGTATAGGCAGCATCATGGCACGACGCAGTCAAGCCGCTCAGTCACAGGGTGACGAGAAGCCTAGTTAACTGTAAGCAGCATCATATGGCAGTATAGTTAATGTGGACGTTTGGTAAATAAATCCCCCCCTACCAGAATGGTTTACTTCTCCAAGTGAGTGGATTCTATGTCTACATTACACGTTTGAACGACTATGACCTACCCCAACCTCGTGTTTCATATAGATACATGTAGATATCGCATAAGCCACGAAGCCTCTGAAAAAACAGTGTGTCCTTTCTCCATTCTCCGTCCGGGTGTCGCCCCTGTGCCGCCACTCCTCTCTCGCCGTGACTCGACCTGAGCTTCCAGGCAAGCTCCGGTGTAGGCCACCAGAAGATTGTCATATCCTCAGCAATACACTGGCTAAAAGAAAAGTTTCCTTCTAGTTTTCTGAAGAGAGAGTTGTTTTCTAGAGGTTGGTTTATGAAGTTGTATGAACATCGTTGACAGGCAAAAACTTCCCCATAAACTTGTCTGCCTGTAGACTCTGGCAGACTCCGACTCTGGGAGTCTTGACCCTAGACCTCTGCCCTGCCACAGTTGAAGGAGATACAGTACGACATCGATGTGAAAGGACCCTGTCCATCCGTCCACACTGCTTTGAATGTTCACAGCCTGGGGCCTGGCGTTCAGTTCGAAAATCGGATTCCCTGTCAGTTCTGCAAGGTGAGACTCACGGTCCTCCACTGACTGTGCAGACTGACAAAATGAGTCTCTGAATCCTCTGGAAGAGCTTTGTGATTTGAAGGATGGACCTGAAAGTGTCCTGGACCTCTGTCATCATCTGAGCTCCTCACTCTCCTCCTGAAGCTTTGGATCGTCCTGGCTGTTCTGTGTTACAGAGTGCTAGTTTCCATAGAGTCAGCCGATTTGCACTCAATTAGAACATTGACTTGAGGGATTTCTTTAAGGGACTTGGATCGAAAGGCTGCACATCTTTACGCCTAAAGCCAACACCATGAAGACGCATCCAACACAAACAAATGCAGATACTCCCGTTGCACTAATGGTGTCTCTCTATGTGTGCGTGCGTGTGTCTATGTCCTCCTGCAAGCTTGCTAGCAGCAAGTTGGCAGCGCACGACTGGCAAGCGAAAGTGAATGATGGGATCAGGTTTGGTGCATTGATTGGTGTCATAGGTCCGCAAGGTTCAGTGTCATTGCGGCATACCCGTTAGACTTGTTACATCTGTACCAAATGCAGAAGAAGAAGAACACAGAGTGTTGGGAGGGCTATCAAGAAAACAAATAACTGTCATCAAGAAACAACTTAAATCATCCAAAACAAATTTAGACAATCAAAAAACAATTAAGCGATGCAGAGGAAGGAAGGAAGGAAGGAAGGAAGGAAGGAAGGGAGGGAGGGAAGGAAGGAAGGAAGGAGGGAAGGAAGGAAGGACGGAGGGAAGGAAGGAAGGAAGGAGGGAAGGAAGGAAGGAAGGAGGGAAGGAAGGAAGGAGGGAAGGAAGGAAGGAAGGAGGGAAGGAGCGACAGCTCTGTCTCTGCTAGGGATACCAAATTAGTCTAATCAGCTAGCAGTCAATATGAAACCTGCACCTATTCCAATGTATTTGGCCAGCTACGACACCTGTGTCTCTCTGCTAAAGATACGAAATTGCTGTACAGTAATTAGCTAGGAACTAAAAAGAAGCCTTCTCTATTCCAATGATTTTAAAAAATATAAAACAAATAAAAGTGCACCCTAGCTACTACCTACCAACTACCAGCTACACCCCTCCAGCTTTGTTTGTTTATGCGAGCATTTTCTATAGTGCTAGTACCTGCTTGCTGCCACAACGCCGACTACTACTACTACTACCACTACTACTACTATTACTACTGACTGCAACAACACTCATCCCAACAAATATCTAATCAAACAACATATTCATATTCTAATAATTTCTTTTTGATTCTGAAACATGTAAGTATGTTTCGCTAATGAGTGGCCTTTGGCCTGTGCAGGTCACGATATTTAAGATACTTTTTGTTTGATGATTTAAATTTGTTTTTGATAAGGTCGCTAATTCCCGAATGCGTAGCGAAGGGTTCTCGTTTAACTCTTGGGGGTCTGGGGGTAGAGCCTTGTTCGCGATCCGTTGTTTCTACGTCCGCAACCGTCCGCAACCGTCCGCAACCGTTCGCAACCCTTCGCGGTAGAGCGCTGAGGCGCTGCCATTGGGGGAAGCTTTTGCAAGTGCCTTTTCATGGATGTGTCACGTGTCAGTTTGCGACGTTATTCCATTGTGATTTGCATGAAAATGACATGTCGCGCAAGAAACGTGATGCATTTCGCTGCGCAGGCGCAGCGTTTTGTGAGATCCTCAGTTTGCTACGCAGTTCCATTGGGATTAGCGTTTGGAGAGTCGTGTTTTTGGGGTGTTGGATGTGGCCGTGCCATTGGGATTTGCGTTTCAGGGTGTGGCATCGAAGCTCTGTTTTGGTGACCAGTCTCAGCTGAAATGGCGATTTTGGTGGATGGGAGTGTGTTCAGAACGGGTCGAAAATCATTCCAAACGTGTGGTGTGGTGCAAATTTTGTTGAAGCTCACATGAGATGATATTGTCACTTTTCGTGGCAGGCGCAGTACTTTGTGCGGATTTTGAAGTGTGGAAGTGCGATTTTCGTGGCAGGTGCAGGGAATCGTGAGGTTGCGAGGTGTGACGGAGGTGACATTTCGTGGCAGGCGCAATACTTTGTGCGCGTTAGACGTGTGGATGCGAAAAGATTCGTGGCAGGCGCAGGGATTGTGAGGGTGTGAGTTGCGGTAGAGGTGAATGTCGCTGTCACAGTGGGATTGGCGTGTGAGCGGGCATTGTTTGGAGGGGCTGGACTCGCGAAACTGCTTGGCAGGGCTGCGTGATGTGTGTGCTCCGATGGGTGTTTCCGCTTGACTTTTGGAGGAAGTCTCGTACGAAATGCTCGTTTTGCAGGCTTTGACATGTGAGTTTTAGAGGAAGTCTCGTACGAAACGCTCGTTTTGGAGACTTGGCACGTGACTTTTGGAGGAAGTCTCGTACGAAACGCTCGTTTTGGAGACTTGACATGTGACTTTTGGAGGAAGTCTCGTACGAAACGCTCGTTTTGGAGACTTGACGTGTGACTTTTTGGAGGAAGTCTCGTACGAAGAGTGCCCTACAAGAGTGTCCCACAAGAGTGTCCTACAAGAGTGTCCCACCAGAGTGTCCCACAAGAGTGTCCTACAAGAGTGTCCCACAAGAGTTTCCTACAAGAGTCTGCCACAAGAGTGTCCCACAAGAGTGCCCTACAAGAGTGTCCCACAACAGTGTCCCACAAGAGTGTCCCACAAGAGTGTCCTACAAGAGTTTGCTACAAGAGTTTGCTACAAGAGTGTCCCACAATAGTGTCCCGTATGAGTGTCCCACAAGAGTGTCCCACAAGAGTGTCCCGCAACAGTGTCCCACAAGAGTGTCTCACAAGAGTGTCCCTTAAGAGTGTCCCACAAGAGTGTCCCACAACAGTGTCCCACAAGAGTGTCCTACAAGAGTGTCCCACAAGAGCGTCCTACAGGAGTGTCCCACAAGAGTGTCCTACAAGAGTGTCCCACAAGAGCGTCCTACAAGAATATCCGACAAGAGTTTCCTACAAGAGTGTCCCGCAAGAGTGTCCCACAAGAGTGTCCCACAAGAGTGTCTTACAAGAGTGTCCCACAAGAGTGTCCCATATGAGTGTCCCACAAGAGTGTCCCACAAGAGTGTCTCACAAGTGTGTCCAACAAGAGTGTCCTACAAGAGCGTGCTACAAGAGTGTCCCGTAAGAGTGTCCCACAAGAGTGTCCTACAAGAGTGTCCCACAAGAGCGTCCTACAAGAGTGTCCCGTGAGAGCGTCCCACAAGAGTGTCCCACAAGAGTGTCCCGCAACAGTGTCCCACAAGAGTGTCTCACAAGAGTGTCCAACAAGAGTGTCCCACAAGAGTGTCCTTTTAGAGTGTCCCACAAGAGTTTCCTACAAGAGTGTCCCACAAGAGTGTCCTACAAGAGTGTCCCACAAGAGTGTCCTACAAGAGTGTCCTTTTAGAGTGTCCCACAAGAGTTTCCTACGGGAGTGTCCCGCAAGAGTGTCCCACAAGAGTGTCCCACAAGAGTGTCCTACAAGCGTGTCCCGTATGAGTGTCCCACAAGAGTGTCCCACAAGAGTGTCTCACAAATGTGTCCCACAAGAGTGTCCTACAAGAGTGTGCTACAAGAGTGTCCCACAAGAGTGTCCCACAAGAGTGTCCTACAAGAGTGTCCCACAAGAGTGTCCTACAAGAGTGTCACGTAAGAGTGTCCCACAAGAGTGTCCCACAAGAGTGTCCCGCAACAGTGTCCCACAAGAGTGTCTCACAAGAGTGCCCCTTAAGAGTGTCCCACAAGAGTGTCCTATAAGAGTGTCCCACAAGAGTGTCCTACAAGAGTGTCCCGCAAGAGTTTCCTACAAGAGTGTCCCACAAGAGTGTCCCACAAGAGTGTCCCACAAGGGTGTCCCACAAGAGTGTCCTACAAGAGTGTCTCACAAGTGTGTCCCACAAGAGTGTCCTACAAGAGCGTGCTACAAGAGTGTCCCGTAAGAGTGTCCCACAAGAGTGTCCTACAAGAGTGTCCCACAAGAGCGTCCCTTAAGAGTGTCCCACAAGAGTGTCCCACAACAGTGTCCCACAAGAATGTCCTACAAGAATATCCGACAAGAGTTTCCTACAAGAGT
>CAXAMN010027694.1:805447-854991 GCA_963970005.1 Durusdinium trenchii
CAAGAGTGTCTCACAAGAGTGCCCCTTAAGAGTGTCCCACAAGAGTGCCCTATAAGAGTGTCCCACAAGAGTGTCCTACAGGAGTGTCCCACAAGAGTGTCCTACAAGAGTGTCCCACAAGAGTGTGCACACACATACGGGACCGATGCCAATGTTGGACTAATGACATGGCCTATAGGATTTTTTACTCACTTCCGTTGTGTGTGTCTCATATACTTCTTGTTGATGCAGGTGAAACACAACAGCGCACGGTCTTGCACTCCTATTTACAAGAAGATCAGACGCCGCAGTTGTGGATTTCTCTGTATTATGTGGACGGTTATCATTTTCAAGTGCTTCTTTTCGAGATTTTGGGACAATGCCATTGTTTCTTTCGTGCTGTGGATCTGCCAGAACCTTTACGCCAGTGCTTGATTTGAATGCAAAACGAAGACCCTTCATGACGAAGACGGAGCTTGGTGGTGAAGTCCCCAGCACATGCTGCCTTGGTGGTGGAGTCCCCAGCGCATGATGTCCAACAGCGTGCCGGAGCGTGAAAAAGAGACTCTAACCGGCTGTGTCTCTTTCTATACACAGTGGATTGACATATGTGTTTGCATTCGGGTTCGTGGGCTCCATCTTGTTTCTTTTTGCTTGTTTTTTTGATAGTTCACTCCAGAGTGTCCTGCTCAGGGGACACGCCTCCTACTCTATCATCCGGACAGCATGTATCGCCCGCTTGGTCTTGGCATAGCCATTCGACTGCTAGACTCAAGATCGCAACCGTCGTCATGTTGAAAGCGTGCAACATTTTGAGGCAGGAGGGCTGCGCAACCGGGCTGGTCAGCTAGTCATCTCGGCTTTCCAACATGTTGACTTGCTCCAAGATATGTGTATAATTTAATGAAATCAGCTGGGGGCAGGTCCATGCTCAATGATTCAATTCCATGACAACCAGTTGTGAGGTGCAGTGAGGGTTGGGGTTGGGGCGGGGCCCAGTTTCCCACATAATTGTGTTTCATTGATTTTTTTCATGGAGAGTCTCACAATGGATGACTGGATGACTACATGATAGAAACAAAAGGCTCACAACAAGGTCATCCTAGCCTTTTCATGTCAGAAGATTCCTTTTTGCGATCTTGTTTCCCAACACCCACCTGAAAACTCGCATCGTGCTCATCATCATCGTCGATGCTCAAATTTGATGCCACTGGGCTCACTTCGCCTTTCTCCTTGCCAGGAGAGGCGAGAATGAGGGTATTTGCGTGCCATGTCAAGATCTGGTTTCGCTGCAGCCGTGCAGCCGTGGTTTAGCTGGTCTTGCCATGTGCTGAGTTTGCGATGGCGATGAGTGCTCCCCGCACCTCCTTCTCCCTCTCCTCCTGAATCACCTCAGCAAAAAAGGCAGGAACTCGCGGAGGGCGTACCAAATGGGCACTCGCCCTTCAAAGGATTCTCCTTCGTGCCGGATCAGAGATTGGAGGATCCTCGAACTTGAAGTCCAAAGCCGGGCCCAGACTGGGTTGTTGATGTTCAATGATTTTCTTGTTCAGACTGTGGATTGAAGACTCCGCACCTGATTGACCACATCTTGCAGGCTTGGAAGCTTCTGCAGGAGGGACATGACAATGGTCAAACCTTGAAGCCGTTGCAAATTGCTGAATCATTTGAACCAGCGAAAAATGATGCAGATTGTTGTTGAACTTTATGTCTGGGACAGGTTCAAGAGCACTCTTTCAGTTGAATCTGGGAAGAGATGCAGAACATCCCAGAAGCGCCGTCAACCCGACAGCCACACCACCGAATCACAATGCCTACAACATGCTAGGCCAAGAACAAACACTTTGACCCTGACTTTGAAAACTGGAAAATGCTGACGAAGTACAAGCCACCCACCCACCGAGCTTCCCACACAAATGGCAAATGGAAGGATCCCTGCGGAGGGATGCAAACTAAGACAAGGTGTGGGCTTTTGCATCGGGAGAGCATCATATCATGTATTGTAACTTAAATTGTTAATGAATCTGAATGATGCGTCAGGCTTTCTACTCTGCCAACTGTGCTGTAAACACAGGCCAGCGACACGCCCCATCCTGCAGAAACTTTGAGGCAGTGAGACAGAGAACAACTGCTATAACAACTGCTTTATTTATTAGTTAAAAGGACCAATATTCGCAAGTTTATCCTTGCGAAATGTTTCTGAAGCGACTCTTGCATGGAGGAATGTTTTGGATCAGTTCCTTATGCGACAGTCACATCTTCCACGAAAAAAAGCAAAAAACAACCGTCACCCAATGTCACCTCTCCTCGGAAAGACGTTGAACGTTTCGGCAGACGTTTGGGGCTCGTGAATGGTCCATGGTCCCGAAAGGAAGACGACTTTACAAACAGGGGCGAAGTGGAACTTCCACTTCCATGTGAGTCGGAGGGGATCTTTGAGAGCCAAAGATATTGATTGAACCATCACACCGCGATGCCCAGTGGGAGTCCTCGAAGATGGCCACCTCAGCTCTGCGGTACATAGCTTGTTGGGAGAAAGGTGCATCAACAAAAACATGTGGTGCTGTAGGACTGTGTGTCTCCAGCCTTTAACCAAAATTTGGGATCCTCATGAAAAGAAACAACAAACAAAGTACGTTAAGCTCTCAACCCTAAAACCTTCTCATTCCCCTTTTCAGCTCGGCACCAGCAAATATCTGAAAAGCTGGATCCCAAGCTCCTTGCAGTCCTTGCAGTCGGTCGAGCATGATCAGGGCTTCACAACTTCACAGTGGAAGCTTACGCCCGGAAGCAGCGCCCGGAAGGGGGACCTCTGAGTCCAGTGGGGCTTTCCGCTTCATCCGGAACTCCCCGAAGCGGCGTCACGTCTGAAGAGTGCGATGAAGAGTGCACTGCACACGTCATCACAGAGCTTCCACGAAAGAGCCGCGCTCCGTAGATTCAGTAATTTCCAGGGAAATCAAGGCAAACCATGTCCTCCTCTACCGCAGCGTATGAATCAGCGTTTTTCCAGCAGATCTCACTTTAGTCAATTTCATGCGCCAGGAAGTATGTGTCATACGCAGCTCCTGCCGCTCATCTAACCAATCCTCTGCATTGTCGTCGTTGAGCAACGAGCACACTAACGCCTCATGGAATCTTCAATCAAATCCGGCGTATGGTCACGGGACTTCTTACATGTCACAAAAACAACAAAAAAGCAGCAAACCATGTTTGATGCTTTTGGCATCGACCCACATCTGTCCCACACCAACCACTTGTATATATCCTTGAATACGTATGTGTGTGAACATGCTCACATGGTCATAATATGGTCATGTCGACATGGCGCGGGATGTTGTGTCCCCGTCCTCGGCCCCCCGACCAAGGGAGGCCGCGTTCGGCACTGCGTGGCCTGGGCCTCGCGCAAGGCGACTTGGATCCCGTTGCGCTTGCAGATCACCTCGTAAAGCCTGGGCCGCAGAGCAGCTGAGTGGTAGGGGCGCCCGTTTCAATGCGAACAATCCGAACGGCCGAGCGTTTCGTCTGAAAGCCTGCGGCTTCGTGGGTCAAGTGTCGGACCTCGGATGTTTGTTGCGGTTAAATCTGCAAGGTCTGATGTTGCGCGTCAATTTCCATCGGAAAAATTAGATAGAGAAAGAACACTTGAGCGGTTTCGAAGACCCCTCTTGACTTTTTCTATTGACTACCAAATGTGTTTTCGCGGTGTTTTGCGGAACTTTCGCGCCCTTCGTTTTGACTTTCGCAGAAGATGCTGTTATCTGGTGCTTTCGTGGAGCCTTTCGCGACAAGTCGTTTTCTCGTCCCAAAAGACTACCTTTCCCAGGGATTTTCGGCATGGGCTTTCACGAGGCTTGGCTTTGCGGACCATTCGACTGGGTTTTGTTAAGGGCTTGGAGCCCAGGTGTCTGAAGTGACTGTTCTCCACCCAAAAATAGAACAAGAAGTCAGTGATCTGCAAGAATCCTCGGCATTTTGGTGGAGTCCTCTGAGTCCCAGGATGGGGTAATTTAAGTCGCAAGGCCTCATGATCCTCATGAAAAATTCATGGTCAAGCCACCATTACACATGGAACTCTTTTGTTTCTTCAGAATGCCAAACTCTTCTCAGTGGGCTCCCAGGAAGCGGACCTGTAACTTGAAATGTTCTTTCAGGAGTTTGTTGCTAGTGGTAATGCCCTTGTTACTAGTAGCTGCGTAGCTTCAATTGGTGATGTGTCGTGCAAATGCCACATCACATCTGAGGGCTGCACAAGTATTCATTCACCTGAAGATGGAGAAGTCGGGAGAGGCTGTGCATAGGGATTCAAGATGATTCAAGACATGACTTAAATATCAAACTCCTTCCATACAAAAATAAGGTTGGCCGAGGCCTGCGACCGTTTAGTCTTGACCAATCTTGACCCACACCCAAATGTTTATGCGCTTCATCAGCTGAGGCACT
Organism: Durusdinium trenchii; assembly: GCA_963970005.1. Classification (NCBI taxonomy): domain Eukaryota; class Dinophyceae; order Suessiales; family Symbiodiniaceae; genus Durusdinium; species Durusdinium trenchii. The sequence goes on from CAXAMN010027694.1 coordinate 809,870, forward strand.
GCTTTCAAGAGCTGCAAGTATGCCTTTTCTCGAGCGGTCTCACTGGGAGCCTTCGAGATTCGAGAGAGCTGAGCTGGTTCCGATGTCTTTCAGGAGGGGTCAAAACTGGAGTGCCCCCAAATGGGATTGCTGAAGGTTGGTTCAGTAGTGTGACAACTACTTGCATGCTCCCTCTCTTTCGGAGAAAGCCACGGAAATAGATCAAAAGCGCTGGTAGTGCAGTGAATCCCCCTCCAATCGATGAAAAGGGAGGTAACCAAACCTATCTAGATGTTCCGCCAAAATGGCCATGGCACGGTGGGATGGGGAAAGAATTGGAACCAAAATGGACACATGAAACATAAAGAAACAAATTCCTGTTCAAACATGTCATTTCATTGTCATAATCTAGAATCTATCTATACAATATAATATCGTAAACAATTTCAATACATTATATATATGGTATATAGTAAGATATAAACAAAATGTTTTATGATATAGTATAATATACACCGCTGTGAAAGTTGTCCAGGGTTTTTGGACTTGTAGATGGCGCAACAGTGCGTTGCCCCCTGGAGTTCGAAGATGAAGTAAAAAGACAAGCCATCAATTTTCACAATGGAGTATATAATATTTGATCATATTTGTATGTTTATACATTATTGTATAATATAGTGTTAAAAATACATGCAATTCACCGTAGAATATAGATCATTATAATATTATACATACTTCTCCACGATCCATTCATGGATCTCCAAACTCCGCCTCCAAAGATGCCACCAAGCTCATGGCCACCTCGGAGACCTTCCGGCAGTGCAGCCTCGCAGCGGCCGCAAAACGTGCGGGTTACGTCTTCGGTGCTGTGGAACTGCTGCGGAACTGCGGAACCTTCTGTTTCAAAGGCAACGAGAACTGTACCGAGTTCCCATCATGCCAAACACTCCTAAGGTGGATCCCTGGCTTCAGCCGTGTTCTTCAATCCGCACCACCTCCACGCTGGTCAAGCTTGATCAATACTAATACGCTATCCCTAAAGGTCCTGCTCTGCCTGTCATGGCTCCCGTTCCGAGCTCCCTTACCATTCTCTGTTAGTCGAAATTCGCAATCCCGAGCCCTGCACTTCTCTGGGTTGCTTTGCTCCAGATATTTGGAAAGATGGCCCTGCAAGCAGCATGAAACACAACAGGCAGAAGGAGAATCACACTGCCGATCATTCAGTATAGTATATGATATCTGATATCTGTATATAGGATAGTATATGATAGTATATTGATATTCAGTAATATGAGTATATGATATATGATATATTCAGTGTATATATATATACAGGATATCCACACAAATCCGTGTTGAGTTGAGGATGATGATCAGGTCGTTCTCTTCGCAAACACACTCAGGCCCCTCTTGGGCCGGTATGGTCGTGGCCACGGTTCCCCCAGCCCTGCACTTAAGGGGATGAGCGTTCCCCGGGTGTGGCGTGGGCCGTTAAAGCACGCCCAGTTGAAGAAACTGCAAGATCAAATTACAACAAATCAAGACGAATCACATGGGCAGAAACACATGACTGCTTGAAATGGAACATGCAGGAAACTGCAAAGAGCATAACTTAACGTCTGGTTCTCTTCCTTTTCCTGCAGGTTCTACAAGAGAAAGTCGCATTCGCTGGAGACATACCCAGGCCTTCGTGGCGATCACTGACCCAGCACCATGACCGATGGTCAGAACAAAGGATTCCTCCTTCCGGATGAGTCATGATGAGTCTTGGGATCCAGCCCAAAACGTGGGTTCTCATGAATGCAGCAAACATAGAATAGCCAAACTGCCAAAATGGATGCCACGTGCGTGGCACAAAAAGCGCCACTACTCAGTCACTGTACTGTATCACGACTCCGGCCGACTCCGTTCGTTCGACGAAACGAACGCGACCGCGACGCGGCTCCAAAGGACCATCACTCACGAGGCCAAGCTTATGACACGCTTCCTTCACCTGGCGGGTGCGACAGGCCCGGTGTCCAAGTGCCAAGCAGTGCCCAGCAGTGCCCAGCAGTGCCCAGCAGAAGGCTCCATTAGGGGGGAGGGATCATGCACATTGCTGCTTCAATCCACAAACATGTCGAGAACAAGCAGTTGACAGTGGACGATTGGATTTATGGCAAAAGTTCTTTTAAACAAATTGTCTGACTTCGACCCACCTCGTCTGCCAGAGTCTTCCTGCGCAGGCGACTCAACGATACTAGGTAGTATCGAAGTAGATACCAAGCCAATAGATGCCAATAGTGGTGGTAGAATTGTTTTTCGATCTCTTCTGGAAAGACATCTTGCATCTTGCACCACATTCTCCATTCTCCTGGCCTTACATTCTCCATTCTCCGATGTTTCGGGAGGTTGTTTCCCCCAAACTGCAGGGCCACACGACTGGCTACGCGTTGAAACACACTCTTAGTCGGCAGTGTCTGCACACCCATCTGCATGTGCACATTGCGTTGAACACATCAGCTTCCACCTGTTTCCAAGATCGGGCACTGCTCATGGCCATTCTGAAAGAATTGAAGTTGCTCGAGAACTCGACTCGAGGCCCTCCCGTCACCAGTAAATGCGTCTTGCCATTGCTCTTGCAGAGCATGCAGGTCGTTGACTCTTATCTCTTTCTGATTTTACTGTCCAGAATGGCTAGCCCAATTAGCCGCTGTGATGCACTTGTTTCTAATAGCAAACATCGTTATATACTACTAGTAAGGCACTTGTTACTAGTAGCGATGCACTTGTTCCTAGTAGCTTATTGATCCATGCTGAAAGCATGTTATTTGTGGAGCCCGTGGCCGTAGAACTCACCTTGCCTCTGACCCAAGGAGATGTCCGCCGTCGAAGTGCCATCAGGACCCACGACCGTGGTGTACACGCGATTGAAGATGCTCCCCTTAGTCCGAAGCGGCAGTGGTCAGAAGGGACCATTCTGTCAGCAGTCTTTTTAGATGTGTTGCCAGGTTAAGCACACTGTGCCACTGTGCCTACACTTGCTGAAGTCGTTTTCATGTGGTGTTCACTGGGCCACCCAAAGCACTTTTTGGTTTGCAAAGCATTACAAAGCTGGAATAAACCTTCACATCTTCAACTTCTTGCTTTGCAGTACCGCTCACCTGGTTGCAACATGGGACAGCAACCAGGCGAGAAGTGCAGTGGGGAGAAGACTCAGAAATTTGCTGAACAAAAGCACTGTAGCATTGTCATTGTGCATAGTCAAGCAAGTCACATTTACATACACCATACACAGTATAGTATATAGTATATACTACAGTATATATATATATGTATACAGTGATACACATATTTATATATATATTATACACATCACACACCCCAGAAAATAATTAGTTCCCTCATCTTTTTGATATCTGTGGAAGCTCTTCCCAACCGTCTGTGCACTTGGTCGTTCGCCAGTTCTCTGCACAGGGACTCGGTCCGCGGCGCGCTTCGTGCCTCCGGGCCTGGGGGAGGCACGTGGGTGGCACTTGGGATGTTGCATCAGGAACATCAGAATCAGTTGCATCATTCTGAACACTTCTGATGAGTATATATACATCTATCATCATCTATCTCTCTGAAACACTCGAACCCATTCAATGAACACCAGTGCAACAAGTCTGTCAGGTGAGCATGACATGGAGATTGGATGAGATTGGACACCCAATCATTTGCAGGCAAACGCTCTGAGAATCAGATGCCAGGCTGAGCCGAAAGTAGAAGCTCAAGTTGGTTCAAACGCTTTCCCCAGTTGCAAACACATGAGGTGCTGTAGGAAACAGGAACTGTTGCAGACTGTTGCACATACAGTAGCGAAAGGATCTCGTGCTGAAAGAATACGGCCCAGGCCAGCTCCCAGTCTGTCTGCCGAAGAAACATGAACAAATGCACTGCTGTGGCTGGAACAGAGACTGAGATCCCAGCAGACTCAATGCCATGGCATGTCTGCGTGGGAATTGACTGGGGTTCTACGAAGTGTATGAAGTGTGAAGCTTCAGAAAATAGCCTGGGAAACAAGGACGAAACTGCGTTTGCAAGAGCTACCCAAGGAAACTTGACGAAGTCCAGCAAGTTGCCCCTTCTCTTCCGATGAGCTTTCCCGTCCATTTGTTCTGTCCTACATAGGTTCACGGGTTCACAATGAAGTACTCCACCGAAAAGTTGAAACTTGCCTCCCTGCATACCAACTTTGTTGTCATGTGTGAATCTAGTATCTGCACAGCTACAATCGCTGCAAAAGAGAGAGACATGACCTTAGGCTGAGCTGGCTATCCAGGCCAAGCATGCCATGCAGCTGTCTTTCTCCTGTTGAACGAGCTGTTACCACTGTCTTCGCTATTGAAGAATGCATTCACTCTCTAGAAGTTATATAAGATGAAAGCACACACCGAAGACACCAGCTTAGAAGCCGTGTAATGCGTCGTGACAAGGGAAAAGTAATTCAATAGCTGCAAGAAGCACTGGAACTAACAATAGCTGCATTTGCACGAATGACCGTCCTGATATAAAATATGTTCAAGAAAATGTGAAACTGGGTCATTCATAAACTATAGGCTGCCTGGCCAAGTTCAGCTGCCAGCCGCTGCTTTTCTCGCTCTCTCGCATGCAATCGCAACTCCCGCTCGTTTGAGCGAGAGATCAGCTGTGGGCAAGCTAAGCCTGAGCCCTACAGCAAAATCCTAACATTAACTCTGCTCGCCATGTTTCAGGGCTGCCTTGAGCAACTTCTAACCTTGTTGATCCATGTTCATTGAACATGTTGGATCTGAACTGATCTGCTGCTTGCCTGATTGGCTGTGAGAATGTAATCACTTTTCAGCTATACGAGCTACAAGTATTGCAATAGCCCTGCTTTGAAACCACAGGCTGTGGGCAGCGCCCCTTGCATTACTCCGCATATCTCCAGATTCATCTCCGGCAGCAAATACAAAGGCAGCGCCTCAGTGGTCTTTCGACGCTGATTACATCTCAAGCATGGAAGCGTTCCTCTCAATAGAATTTAACCATTCTCAAACAGTTGACTCAAACGTTGCCTGCTCATTCAGGTCCCTCTTTTCCAACCCGGGGCTCTTGGTTCGCCTTGTCTTAAGTTTCCACTTTTTCCATGTGCCTCGAATCCCAAATCCCAACCGAGCGGGGACTGCCACGAAAATGAGGTTGCTTGAGGGAAGAATTTTCTTTGGGACAACGGGGTGGGTTCAGGGGGGGTGGCATTCGCTGTGAGTGCAACGAATATGATTTTCAGAAAAACCGATTGCTTCAGATCTGCACTTCTGGTGGGGATGCTAGTTTCAAAACAATGTTGTAACATTACAATTTCTGGACAAAATCTTGCCTAGAGAATCAACATCCCCACTACGCAGTCTCCGCAAGCAGGCATTCCAAAACGACTGACACCACTAAAAGTCGAAATTGCTTGCTTAACACACATGCATTTATATAATGCGAATTGATGTGTCTATTCCTTTTATGGTTTCTATTCAATTCTATTCAGTTTATTTGCCTTTCAGGTTCTCCCAGAATTCTCCTTCAACACTCGCGGCACCCGCCAGATGGTTCCTTGCCAGGCGGCACACACCGCACGAAGTACCTCAGAGCAGTCAGAGCCCTTGAGGTGCTAGCACCGCCATGGCCTCCCGAACATGATTCTTATACTTGTGCATGTATTACGATTCCAGGATCTTGACAGAACTTATACTTATGCTCATTACTACTTATACTTATTCTTATTCAGAACTTGATTTCTCGACTCCAGGATCTTTGGGACTATTCAAATGGTTCGAACCACAGGAAGAACACTTACTCGCTTGGACGTAACGCCTGATTTGCACGAAGGACATGTATATGTACTGACAAAGTATGGCATGTGTACCCTTGGCATTTTGATAATTTCTGATAATATAATGACATATGTACCAACATACCTGCTGACATACTATCCAAGAAATTAGCTTTGATGATCATATTCTGAAACTTTTAACCAGCACATATCAACACATCATCTGGCAAATGTCTTGACATGCTACTACCTGACATATATTCTGACATTCTGACATATGACATTGTAAAGGTGTGCACGCCCACTGGCATTGATCTGCCACAGTCTCGCATGTGTCCCGACATATCATCTGACATATCTTTCTGCTGCCTGACACTTGCTGACAAGTTTGGTGGCAAATCCTTTTCAATTCAATGTATGATGTATCTGGTAGCTGGCACACACATCGACATATTATCTGGCATATATGTTGTGGCATACTGTCTGAGATATTGTCTGGCGTACCAAATGGTCACATGATATAGTTTCTTGCAAATTATCTGGCATATGATCTGGCAAATTCAGTGGCATATGTTTGGTCAAATCTAGCATGCCATCTGCCCTTACACGAACTTCCGGTCTGCCAGATCGCTGTCTGCCGACGACGGCTCTGGTGACTGGTGCAGCATTGAGGCTTGGACCCTTTGCACGATTTGTCTGCCTCAAAGTAGGCATCATTCCTTGGCCATGTCCATCTGCAACGATATTGACACGGAGTTCGGAATCCCCAAATGATCCGGGTTGGAATTAAAGTGGGGACCTCCGGGGTAGAAATGTGATGGTGCTAAAATGTGGGGCCGGACCTCCTTCAAAAATAGTGACCTGTATAAAATCAATGTTGCAAGTCAAGAAGAATGGCTTCAGCTCGATAGAAGGGAAGAGGATGGGCCTGCAAAAAAGGATCACATTGATGGTAGTGCTGTATAAAATGCTGGTGCTGAGGTTCTTTCGAGGACATGTTTCTTTTTTCTTAGGGAAGACATATGGATTATAGAATTAAGGTACAAGGTTCTGGAGCCAAATAACAAATTATCCAGGTCAGCTCAGGAATCAACTCACTCACCTGATGGAAGGGCACCTTATAAATATATATAGAGAGAGAGAGAAGAAAACAAAGGCTCTCATGCTAAGGGACTGCGAAGTTGGAATGAGGCGAATCTTTAACTCGGAACGAATGAACAAACATCAATCTATAGAATTGCTGTGCCTTACATTCAACATAAAGCAAACAGTTTTCTATAGCATCAGCATGCATTATTGTTCCTAATAGCTTCTTCTTACTAGTAGTAAGGCCAGGAGCCCCTAGTAGTGTTCTTGTTCCTAGTAGCGATGCCCTTTGTTACTAGTAGCGTTCCACTCTATGTTTTATACAAACTCTTGAAACTTCCAGGTGGATACTTACAAGCCTGCATCTTCACCAACAAAACAAAGATGGACAAAGTTATTTTTCAGGTTGCCCAACACCCAATATTCCATCCCATATACCTAATGCAAAGAAACCTATCTGGATTGATTGGATTGAACTCGTTAGTAGTGGGTTGACATTATTCTGTTTAGACACCCATGTGAAGTGGCCTACTGGTTGACGTGATTTAGACACCGCCCAGAGCCTCCGTTTCACCGATGAACCGCCGCCGGTGGAACCGCGTGGCTCGTGCGGATTCTCCGAGTGGCACGATGTGCGTCTTCCGTGGCTGAACCGCCAAAGGCCTGTCGCCCGCGCCGTCTTCCTTGGCAAGATGGCAAGGTGAAGCGAAAGAAGGGTGCAAGTGTCTGAAACACTCAAAAGATCACCATGTTGATCAATGCCCAAGCCATTTTGATAGAGAATGCTACAACTACTTGTTTGAAGGTCTAATTTTGCAACATGGTGTATACTTGTACTGATGCGCGGCCGCAGAAACTGCCATTTGCCACACTGCTTCGCACACAAAATTGCCTGCGCACCCCCCAATAGGAATGAAGCGTTGTTTGGAAGTGCTTCCGGAAACTTAGACAGTTCATGACTTTTCTTTAGCGACTTGGAAATTCCATCTTTTGTGTTTTATCTGGAGTCAGCATGAGTCACTCTTCCCCCTTCAAACCAAGGCCCTCTTCAGCTCTTTCTTCCAACACACAGCAAAACCTTTCTTGCTTCCCAACACGTTTTAGTGACCTGCCAGTTCAGATTTCACAACACTTGGAAGTGCATCCTCAGTTTGTCCTTCACGACGGTATGTCTCGGTCTCATCCTCACCGTTCCTCTCACTCTATCCTCACCGTGGCGGCGTGCCGTGGCCGCGCCGAGGACCGAGTGGACCGAGGGGCGTAGATCTCGGCTGCACTGATCACACTGGCTTGGGAGATCTTCCTGCCGATGCCTGACACCGAAATCAGCCAGCGGCATGCCGACATCAAGGACTCAGGCTGAAAAAGGACGCAAACATAGGGCAAACTAGGGACTCATAGATTTTCCCTATTGTGGAAAGGATCGTGATATAGTTGCAATGTAATCTCTCGATCGAAAAGTCTGATTCATGAAATCGTGCTATATAGATCTAACGGATCTAATGCTGATGATGACTGTGTGCATTCTCTTTTATCAAGAAGTCAAAATCTGGCTTCACCATCGTTCACCCGCATTCCAAACAATGCATCACGTCTTCTCCAGAATTGTCTAATACGCCCTGTGACGTCTACTTTGAACATATGCAGAATCTGTTGTCAACGCGGAACAATTGAGAACAAGTCACAAGAATTAATTGTATAATATTGTATACTGTATTGCTACGTATAAGAAAACATGTTGAAGCCAAGAATGCCACGCTTTTTTGGAACGGTCTCATCATCCACAGTGACAACTTTGCCCATTCATCCCTTCCCCTTCCGAACGCTCTCCTTCCCATTCCTTTGTAAAGAGTGGGCCATCCACATTGCCTGTCATGTTTCTTCAGGTTGAAGAACATGGAAGGCCAACGAGATTACACAGCCAACCTCGCTAACACAGCTGTACGTGTCAATGATGCCAGCGAGGTCTGTAGGTGCCGTCCTACTATGTCCTACCTGAAAATAGCTAAAATGCAACCATCATCTCCAGCATGGAACCATCAACGGCACTCAAGGGCCTCCAATTTCTTTGTGGAGGCCATCTTCATGTGATGACCACGATTCATGCTAGTATGGCTTCTGTTCCGAAAACATCTTTTGGTGTTTCGGTCAGACACAGATCCATCGCCGATCTCGCCCAACCTGAGACTACTGATGGTGCCTTCCTCATCGTCATCCTGTGGATGGTCAACAGAACTCCCCATCTTCACTGTTTTTTTCCGAGCTGTTCAAAAGCTTACCTGGGATTCAGGATCTTTCTCCCGACACTAGCAACACTAAAAGATTAAAAAAGCAACTTGTCACCAAAAGCATCGTTCCTGAGGGTTTGGACACACCTAACAACATGCACTAATTTTAAAACCTTGTCGTTCCTGAGGGTTTCCCTCATTTTAACTTATCCTTAGTCTTCACTGTAAACTGTAGTGACTGATGCTGCCTTCATCGGAGGTTTTGGCAGTTGCTCACTTGAAGCATCTTGAAATTCAAGAATGGACATATATGGACATCCACAAAAAAAAATCAACAAAAATCAACACCCTCACCAAACTCGTGAAACGCCGACTGATAGTGACATGCAGTGAACCATGGTGAAGTTTGTTCAGCTTCGGCCGAGCAGTGAGCCATGCTTTCCGAGCGGCCGATTCGGCATCCGCACGCCCCGAGCCGCTGCGAAGTCTGGCGTCCGCTGGTCGGTGGGGGGTGACAGGATTGGACCTCGGACCTCGGAGGTCTGGGAAGTTGAACATCAGAGTACAAAGCGATGGCCTACAACCTATCATATTAGGTACATTTAGGTACCATATTAGACTTCAACTTCTTGCTTTCCCAATGGTCTCAACCAGTTCCTGTGACCATCCGCTGCCCAAAGGGGTCCGCCTGTCACTCCATTGGCCAGGCGAGCGAGGTAGGTCTTTCTCAGTTGGAACCTGGCGAAAGAGGTAGCTCCGTTCGATCTGGATCTCGGGCTCCGAACGAATCGGTTGACCTTCGCAGGCATCCTGGGCTCCTCCAGTGATCTCCAGCTGTGAAACAACTGTGAAATGTGATCTCCAGCTTCCTGAGTCTTCCTTTCTCCTCCTCGTGGCACTCCTGGTCCTAAAACTCAGACCCACCCTGATCGGACTGGGGAGGCGACTGGCCCTGGTTGTTCGCCGACATGAAGACGATGCTCAACGTCACAAACACCACCACGTACCTGGCTGGACTTCACCCGAAGAACCGCCGGACTGGACTGGAACAAATTTTGGAAGTAAAGGGTCTTTCTCATTATTTAGGGAAAGAGAAAAAGAATGTCCCATTTTGTCCCCCTCCGAACGAAGACATCACCGAGAAATAGTTGCAGACTGGCAGAGTCATATATTTGGCATATGCACCCTGAGTCTACACTGGTTCACTTGGGATATGTGGATGTCGGCCTGGTTGCACGAGAAGAGGGCATGTGGCATTCCGAGAATACGTTACAGAATCTGTGAACAGTGTCTGCCTAAAGCCCAAGTGAAAGCGCTTGCTGCGTGGCTCCTTGACGGTCATCTTTTAGACATGTACATTGGCATCCCGGTCAGTGCAGAAAAAGGCGAGTCAATGAATCCAGGGGTTGAGTCGTTTTTGGTAATTACGTGGGATGAACTATATATAGTCACAGCCATAGTCACTATGGTACGTCTCCTTGAGCCACAGAGTTGAGACTCTTCAGATGAGTCGCTTCCGAAAGATCCAAACGAACCAAAGTTTAGGATCTACCTGCATCCAACTGATCAAAGGCACTTAAATGATCTACCTGGGATTCCGGATCTAACGTTCACAAGTCTCCAGGTATAGATCCAAAGTCGAGACGTGTGAACCAAGTCGAACGAAGTCATCTGATCGAATCTGCGATTCGTGGGGACTGGACTGGCTTGAACCGATCGAGCCAAGGTCGACGCCGTCAACGCCGTCATGGCACAGCCAAACCACAGTTTAAGGCAAGTTGACCAGCTGTTCAAGCAAGAAGCCATCAAAAGCTGTCATGAAATTCATACTAAATTACGCGCAGAAAGCCATATACAACTCTATAATTGTGTATATATATATTTATGTGTGATATATGTGTGTGATTGTGTGTGTGTGCGTTTGTTTCCAGAAGTGTCCAAAGCTTCCAACGTTTTGGTCAATTGCTGCATGCGCACGGCACAGAGGCAAAGGCCATTAGGACGATCATGGACTGGATGATCGAGGTGTCCTGCACGAGGTCCAACGGCGCGAGTGAGTCACAACAGAAACACGTGCGAAAAGAAGGAATCCAACCAAATCAATCCATCACTGATCGGATTGCCCAGGAATGTATGGGGTAAAATGATGGAACATGGCCCAATCAATGATGCAGGATGGGTATGCACTCAGGATGGGTATGCACTCACACCAAACCCCCAAAAACCTCCGGACTCCATGGCCCAATGCGCTGAGCACAGTCCGATTGCTTCTCGATCCTGAAAGGAGCTGTTCTCGGCGCGAGAGACGACCACCACGGCGAAGATGTGCAGGGGCATTGGCAAAGGTTGTACCGCCACAGCCAGCCAACCCTCAACAACACGAGGGAGGAAAAAGCAAGGCGGGGATCAAATCGCACAGGATTTTGATCAGGAAGACAATGGACAACAGGGTGTTGGTGTCAGGAAGGGGGTGGAATGGCGGCAAGAATTTCTGAACTTGCTATGGTAGAATACTGTAGATCAAATCCGTGAAGATCGACATGGCAGAAAGCCCATCACCACTAGAACTGCTGCCAAGCAATCAACAAATCTGGCACATGTCCAGCCTGCTGCACTTGCATAGCTTGGATGTGGTCCCCTTGAAAGGCCTCGGCCAGTTTCAGGCTTGGCAAGCTGCGTGTTTGTGGTCCCCGCAGCCAACGGAGTCCAACTACCCACGCCAAACTGCTCGGTGGTGAGTCAGGGTGAGCCAAAGCTGTGCTTTTAACTGCGCGACATCAGACATGATTTCAGGATGTGAATGCAGCTGTGAATCAATTCACGGAAGAAGCCTTAAAACTCCAAGACCAAGGTTTAAAAACACGTAATACTCAGTATGGATGGACGACACAGTGGTTTCAGATTGCATGCCACAGCCCTCAAGATGTCCTTTAGATGGGGGGGAAGGTTTAGTCTCTTGTGATCCAAATCCTTGAAACAATCTGAGTGGATTCTTCCAGCCGAACAAGGTCCTAGGAACAAGAAGCTACTAGGGGCTCCTGACAAGAAGCTACTAGTAGTAAGAATGCCCCTAGCAGCGATGCCAGGAGCCCCTAGTAGCGTCCTTGCTCCTAGTAGTAAGGCCAGGAGCCCCTAGAAGCTTCTTGTTCCTGCAACCAATGAGTTCATTCAGACCTTCGAAGGTTCCGCAGCCCATCCGCTCCGCTCGGCAAATTTTGTCTTCAGCTCCCGGCGGGAGCGATGCTGCTGGACCAATCCGTCGGCAGCTGAGTGATTTGCCTCCAGGAGACACGAGCTGAGTGAGGCGATGAAATATGAGATGTCGATGATCCATGGCATTGAAGGTGAACTTCCAGCTTTTTTGTTGCAACTTGGAAAAAAAAATTAGACGTCCTAAAACCCACATCCACCTGTGAAACAACCAGCAAGAGTCCTGCGCAAACACCCGCCACGCAGCGCTGCGCGCCTGAACTGCATGTTGCCGTTGAGGTCCACACCCAGTGTTTCCTGTAAATGCACAGTGACTAGGAACAATGCTCAATGCTGGTGAGTAGGGCAAATGCAACTTCATGCTAGTGCAGCAGCGTAGCAAACCAAGATAGCTCCAACCAGTGGAGTTATCTCGTCAGTTCTTTCAGTGCAGTCCGCACAGCTCATAGACGTTCCCTACGCACCCGCGCTATGGGTTGAAGTCACACAGTGGAGGATGCTAGGACGCAGTGCTTGGTACTTTATCTTCTTCATCCATGAAACCATGTAATTGTCATGTATCCAAGAAAACTATTATGCCCGAGATTGCAAAAGGATATTGAAACTTTTTCAATCCTGTCCTATCCTTGGGCTTAGCCTTCACAACTCAGCAGCTGGACATCCACAGCTGTTCCTTTTGTATATAATGTGGAATCAAGGGTTCCGCAAAAAGTGGACAAGAACTTTCCAATAAGAATGGACGATAGCAACAATGAAGGAATGATGATCATGATGATGCTGCAAATTGTGGTGGTGGCGGCAAACATGATGATAATGACGATGATGACGATGATCATGATCATGTATATTGTATATATATATATAATCGTTCGCGGTAGATCGTAGATCTGCATAATTACGGTTCTGGATGATCCAAGGCTCAAAACATCGTTTTCGTGGTGACCAATTTTCCACACCTCCCTGGTCATCCATCGTCATCCATCGTCATCCAACCTGTCTTACACAGGAACGTAGTGGAAACTTGGTCTCCTGAATGTCCATTGCGGAGAGGATGGTCCCAAAGGCATCCACAAAATAGGTCCGGCCGTCGTCACCCAGTTGAGACTCGGCCACAGGAGCTCTGGCTGAGTTGAAGGAGGACCACTGGTGGACATGGATGTAGGCTTGAGAGGCATATATGCCGACTTGGTCTACCGTTGAGGTTTCCCGATGTGGAATCATACAAAGTCACACCATCTTCAGCAAAAAGCTTCATTAAAGGACCTGAAGGACAGGTTGCGCCCCTAAGCGCTTCATGACTTGAAAACTCTCTTCTCTCTCCAAGTGCCAATTATGGGGTGAGGCATTCGATGTCTGCTTGCTGCAGCATGCAGCGCAGCAGCGCAGACCCTTTTGTACGAGAAGCTGGAACTGTTGGTTAAAAGAAAAGGGCAATGTTTGAGGTGTCACGTTAATAGTAGAACTGCTATGAACTGATTCCACCCTCCACCATGTCTAGGAAAAGCGCGCTTGTCGTGTATATGGTGTAATGTGGTTCTATTGTTTCCTGCATTGTTAGTGCACCTTTCAGCCCCTGGATTCAAAAGAGCCAGAAAACCCTCATAGACTCATAGAAATTGCAAAAAAAAAATAGAAAAGCACACGTTTTAATTAAGCAGCTAAGGGATGTAAAACATCAAAGGGAATCAAAACACTCAATACCATATTATCAGCAGGACAGCAAAAAAATGCTTGAAAAGGAACCAGCATGAAACAAAGAAACATCATAAGGAATCAATGATTTAAAAGGAATCAGCGCGAAATAAAAACTAAAACCAGAAACAAAATGAGGTCCAAAAGAGATCAAAAGGAAACAAAAGAAACATCTGCTGAAAGTTTGATAAAGACAATCTCTGATTATATGAAGGGTTTATATATATATATATATATGTGTGTGTTTCATTATGTTGTTATATAAATGTAAATGCGGTAAACGAACACTGCCATGGGAGAACGTTGGTCGTACCGTGTCGCGGTGCGCGCTTTGCACCAGCTGGGCCCACGGCATCCTGTAGGTTACTACGACTCATCGCAGCTACCTCCACAGCGCGCGGGCGATGGCAACGTTGACCAGGAGTCCACCGGGGGCGTTTGACATGAAAAGTCCAAAATGTTCAAGAGTTGATTGAGCTCCTTTGAGCTTTATTGTACGGCTCGTTTGAGCTCTTGTGCACGAAGATGAGGCAGCAAGTATCTGAATACTGAGCTGTGCTGCGATGTCGGCAATTCTTGTGGGGTTGTCAACATGATCCAGCCAGCACATCTTCTCGTCTTGGAATGCCAGATCGATTCCAGGAAATCTCAATCGATAGCCTCGATAGCAGATATTCAATGATTGAACCTTAAACCAAGATACCAGGAGGTGCTTCATTCAGGCTTCATTCAGACCCTTTGCCACGAGACCAGTTGATTCGGACCATTTGTGGTGGCAGTTACAACCACTTGCACCAATTCTCCAGTCCAGATGAGTCTAGTCTAGTGCTTCCAAATGAAAAAGGTGCCAGAACCGGGAAGCCAACGCACGATCCTCCAAGAGCTTCCGCACGGCACCGACACAGAGCCACCCCACCTGCAAGGAGATTCGCCCGCACAAGGTCTCCTGTTGAGGAGCCCAGGCCTTGGACGGCACTCTCTCGGCTTCGTCCGCCCAACGAGTTTGGAGAGGAATGATGGCGATGGCTGGCGGACGATGTGTCTTGGAATAGATTGAATCAATGGCATGGGGCGAGACCCCCTGGCTCCATGCGCTTGAGATAGTCTGGGTCTTGGGATGTCTTGGGTCTTCAGCAACTCTTCCAACAAACCACCCCAAGTAGGAACAAGAAGCTACTACCAGTAGGGGCTCCTGGCATCGCTACGAACGGAGCATTCAAAGGGCATCGCGACGCCCCAAGCGGCAGAACAAAACGGTCTGGCCACTCGACCGTTCGGGTCACGACCTGTGGTAGTGGCTGGCGGAAGAGCAACCTCGAAAAGCCGGTCGGCATGGCCGGTCGGATTCGCCGGTGAGCCGGTCACTGGTCTGTAGTGTGAGCTTGTTGGCTTCTCAACACAATGGAAAACTTGTGGTGTGAACTTGTTGCGGCAGTGGCTCATGTCATGGCCAGTTCTCTGTGGCCACATGAAAATCGTCAACGCACATGGTCATACACTGCCAGCCTGATAATCGGATACCAGGTCTTATCTTCACCAGTACCTTGGCAGAAGGGGCGTTTGCTACTGGATCTCTGGTGAGTGTGTGGAACTCCATGGAGCGAGTTATGACGTCTTGGGATCAGGAGCATGACTGCAGAATAGCAAGTGACTCAATGGATCTGAATGAGTGGCAACAACTTTTGAGAAAGTGAGATGCTTGAGGGATGTGTGTGTGCCCCTTGTAGTCACAGGGATTCTTTTGAATTGTTTTTCCTTTCCATCAGCAGGGGGACATGGCGTGCGTTCAGGGACCATGTCCAACGAAGCTACCTGACGCACGGGATATGAGAGCTGATCACTCTCACGTACCTGCATTTTCCACTGCATTTCAACTTTTAAGCTTTCCGTCATGCACTCTGCAGTTGTGAGCGACCGTCGTCATCCTGTCGGACCGACCTCGTCTTGAGTTTTTGGCCTCACTTCCTCTTGAAGACCCCCAGGCTCTTTAGGACTTTCCTGGACCTGGACCTTTCAGGATTTGGGTTTCCTAGGCTGGCGTGTGGCACCGCTGTCAAGTCAGTACGCATATCCATAAGTGTGCGAGAGGGAGGCAAGTGTCCTTTCTGGCCAGCATGAACGCGCAACTGTATCACAAGATATGACATGAGGCCTGAACTGGAGGGGAAGAGCTTGCCCCCCTGTCACCAATCACCTAGAACTGCACCAAGTCCTCTATGCAAAAGGACATGTTTGAGAGATTGTCTTGCAGCACGCAAGCGATGTTCTACCCCACTCCCTTGAGCGCAAGTGGTGATTCCGGCAAGTCCAACGGTGCCCGCCTTGAACGCCATCCAGGACCGGAGGGAGAAGCCATTCTTCCGCTGGACCCGCCTGGTTCAGTCAAGCGAAGTGGGCAGAGATCCGAAGGTTAGGACCTGCCGCATTTGCCCGAACGATTCCAGCAATCAAATAAAAGAAACACAAACAAACACCCGCTGCAAAAGAACAGAAACGCATAAAAAAAAAACAAGCTGTTACTTTTACACAAAAGAAGTCCAGGGGCCAGATGGGGCCAGGGGAGTCAGCTGGTTGTGTTTTGCTTTTTGTTTTTTTTCCGTGTCCAGTGGAATCAGGAAAACAGTAAACATAAAATAGGAAAGAACATCAAAAAAAACAATGAACAGTAGACGAAACAAGTCACAAAAACAACAACCAACAGAATCTATAGATAGATATAGCTATAATATGTTTACATCCCGAGTGGAATCACTTTTTGTGCTGTTGGACAGAGTTGAGATGGTGGTGTTGAGAAACACTCTCTCCGATCCTGCCAGCCAGAAAAGGCCAGGAACTTGGCACAGACACGGAGTGTATAATGAGAGGGCCAAAACACGGTCTCTCTCGGGGCTACGCTAACACTGCTAGCGCGTAGCGCTAGGCCGCGACTGGCGGCCGACCGCCTGTTTGCTGATCGCGATCATCTGCGCTTGTGAGATGATCTCGGAATCACCAGCGCCTCGCCGGGAGGAGCACTGGAGCACTGGAAGAAGTCGCATGGAGTGGCGCCAGGTTGCAGAAGTTGATTGGCCAAGACACCAAACTCAAGCAGATGTGTGCAAATGTGCTGGTTGACGCTGCACAGATGTGCGCAGCATCCAGGCCCCTCATTTTCCAACGTCAAGTCTTCTTCTTTCGACGTCGTTCAGCGTCTTTCCGATTGCCGTCCACGAACCTGGTCAGAGTTCGTAAGCTTAGCTTACGAAGAGGAGCAATGAACACGCTATGAACGTAGGAAACACATGTTCGAAAAAGCCAACATCTGAGGTTCTCAAGCGCAACACGGATGGGATCTTGGTAGTTCAGTCATAGAGTCATATTATGTCATATTGCATGCTGGATGTGCTAGAATATAGAATCAGGATGACTCAGGCAGCTTATGCCAAGTCGCATTTGCATGCACATTGCCTTGGTTTTGATCGGTTCCGGATGTTTTTAGGTATAGACTTCAAAGTTGGATTTGTTCACTCCAAACATAAAAATTGACAACTGAGAGTCTGCAAGGTCCTGATGATGGCATCTTCATGCCAAGGGACAAAGGTGTCGCGCTCTTCTTCACTATCAAGATCAAACGCTATGGCTTGCCCTTCCTCCTGAGCAAGCCATGTCAGTTCTTCCGTTTGGCTTGTGAGACTCATATGGACCAGATTTGTCATGATCGACATGTTGTGGACAGATGTGGACAGTCTACGTTCGGCAAATGATTGTCGGGGCCATCATGGACCATCATATTCAGGCATTCAATGATTGTTCATGGGCTCAACGTGGCAAAACTCTCTTTCGCCAAGACCCAGCGATATCAAGCGGACACCCACTTTTTGCGAGCTGGGTCGCCAAGACCAAGGTCACAGAGAGATCTGTGACCATCAGCTCAATCTCCTCTGCCACATCCTGGCCGACATAAATCCTCAGTTTCAGCCATGAACGCAAGTGGTCTTTTGGGGTCGCAACTAGAGCTGCAAGTGAGAAATGAAAACAATGCTGATAAATTCTGATAGAAGCTGTACTGAGACAGAAGTTTTGCAATCACGTCTCTGTTCGATGCTCTTCAGGTTCACAAAGCGTTGCTTCGCATCCTGGAGAGAGAGTTGCTTCTTCACAAAATGTAGGAAATCAACATGTTCATCTGCAGCTTGGATCAGCTTGGCATGTTTAAACTGTGGCACAGACCAAGGACCTAGATGGGTGATAATTGATGTTCAAAGTGAACTCTTCGGGCTTTGAGCTGAGTGGAGTCGTGATATCCAAAGGCTAGTGTTCTACGTATAATATCGTATAATCTTTGAACAGAGGCTTAGCAGCTTAGCATGTCCCTGGCATGATTGGCATGGTATTGTACAGAAGCGAGACATACCAGGACATGCCATCTATTTGTTGTTCTTGGGATGTTTTGAGGCTCGTTTTCCAATGTTCATTCCCCATGGACATCGGAAAACCCCAGAAAGTCTTCCCATTCCACAATCGATTCTTCCCTGCCAGCCTTCTTCCCTGCCAGCTGGATGGAGATATGCCGGATATCGCGGTCCAGCATCACGAGGCAAAGCAACGATCGACCCGTCCTGGGATGAGAAAACCGAAAACCATCCACTAAGGGAGGTTTTGGGGTCACCCCTGGTGAAGTTCGCTGAGGTAGCCAGTATAGAAAACCAAACCCTCTCAAAATCGACCCAAACTCAAAATCGTCTGGGCCAAAAGTCGACCAGTCACCTTCGAAATTCTCAAATGGAACCAAAGAAGGGGACATGGCGGTTTCGATCAGTTCGGGTTTTGGCATAACAGCCCTGCCCGAACAACTGGCATTGGCGTTTCGCTTGCACCTTTTGCAGCAAAACATGTCTTGAACCTTCAGGTTCCAATCGTCGGACAGAACCGATGTGAATTGATCGCAACCGTTTTACCCTACTCATTGACCAAAACCATTCCATGCCATCTTGGAGGAAAGGGAAAAGATCTTGGAGATCTTTCGTGACCCACTACGCAACAACTGGATTCCAAAGGTCCAGTAAATGCCCGACCCTGGACAGCGTCTCTGCAACCCAAGCTTCGTTGAAAGCATCTTCAATTCCCGGCCTCGCACCATCTTCTGCACAAAGCGTTTGACAATCCTCGGTTGCTCTTCGAAAAAGCCACTCAGTCGTGGCTTAAGTGCCTGAAAGCTGCCACAGCCGCTCTGTTGCTCATGCCTCCCTCTGTTTCTGTTGTAATTAACTATATATATTTTACTATATATTTTAATATTACGTATTGGTCAGCTGGAAGTACCTGCTCGAATGAAGGATAAGGTGCTTTTTCCACCGAAACGGTGAATCCACGCGAATCCAAAATGTCCAAGATCTATTTAGCAGTCCTGCATTTGAGGGATCTCAGTAACACTGACGCTACTAGGTGGAGGCCATCGCTATTAGGTTGGAAGCCATGACTACTAGTAGCAAGAAGCTACTACCTGGATCTCCAACAAAGTTGAAATTTCAACTTATGTTGAAAAAAGAACTTTTTCTGCAAATGCTGATTATTAATCGTTTCCATCGCTTATTTTCGTATTCTACGGATATTTTCGTCCGTTGGGTGTCCCTTTCTTCTTCACATCATGGAGATTCGGGAAAGCTGGTTTTTCCATTGTTTTTTCATGATTGTTTGCTTCTTTGAGGGTAGGAGTGAGCAAATTTCAACTTGTTTGGGGATCCAGGTGTCACTAAACACGCAAACACAAGCTTGGGTTGAGCACTGCCAGACACTTCCCTTGTCAGTCTCCATCCCAAACCTTGGACCAGCCCGTCACTTTTTTCCCATCACCACCATCGGCTTCTCAGCGCATGCTGAAACACACATTCAACTGGACCAAATGTCTCTGGAGACTCCGTAGGGCGTGGGCACGGGCACTGACACACCTACTCAATGCTGAAATCCTGCCAACAAAATCTTCTTCGATGAAGCAAGCGTCCACTAGAGGATTCCAAGTCCATGCTGACTTTGCACACTGATGGTGCATCTCTTCGAACAGATGGTGAAGCATATGAAGCTTCGGGTAAAGAGCATACAAGCATGTTCTGTTGGACAAGGATTCCCGAGCAAGGTACAAGTAGACGCGGATGAAGTGCATGCCATCGCGCACCATGTTCTGTGCTCGACATCTTGGTATCCAAACACCCTCAGAGTGCAACCCCCTCATCAGTCTATTCATTGCAGCTGTGGCAGATGCCTTACATGTCCACTGACGGCTTTGTACCCTGCTAGCATGCATGCAATAGTTTCAAAAGGTCTCAAACAAATGCGCGTTAAAAAAACATTGAAACAGGACCGTGGTAGAACTCTGCTCAACAGAAGACTCGTTGCAATGTAGCGAAGGATGCCATCAGCTTGGCAAGTGTCCCTGTGCTTGTTAATGAAGCTTTCCATCCATTCCATCAACGTACTCGTGATGTGAGCCTTGTTCCATGAACCATGAGGCTCCTTGCCTTTCAGCCCGAAAGTGCTCGCATCCAACTTTCTCAAATACATCACCTTCTTGTTCTGCTGGCAGAATTCACGGAAGTCATTGCTCATGACCTCAACCCTCCGGTCGACACTGCTTTCACCGGTCAGGTGTTGGAGCAACCATATGCTTGACGCTATGTAGCTTTTTCCAATGCCGAGATGAAACGAATGCCAGATATCTGGCCGATGAAACCGTTCAAGGCCTCCAGGATCTTCATCATGAAGCAACTGGCTCCAACAAGGCTCGGAAGACCAGGGAGGCTCTACTGGAGAAGATCGAGCCTCTCTGATGAGCTTCTCAGCCACATCCCTTGCATGGCAATTGCCGCCCAGAAAGAGCTTTGACTGTGACTGCAAAAACAAACACTGGACCACTCGCCAAACAAAACTACAAAACTTCAAAAGCTCAATGACCATGGCTCAAATTCTCCCAATCGCCGTGCTTCGTGCCGCTCAAGCACAAATGGCAAATACCAGGCGGGTTGTCCAAGTACTTCTTAGCTTGAGCAGCTCCCCTCGGTGCCCGCCTGTATGATCGTTCCAAGCCGGCAGATTGGACCTGGGATGCATGGAGCAATGCTTATTTTAGCGCAAGTGATCCCATATATCCCATGGGCCATTTGTCTCAAAGCTTCTGAACAAAAAAGCCAAAAGCGAAGAACCGAGGCACAAGATAACTCCAGTCGCCTTTGTTACCCAGCACGATTGGGTAAACTGTGCCCTGCAGCGGGAGTGTGATGCCGGTGTCCTGGGCAGACTTCCAGTCGTCAACGACAAGCTTCATGATCTGCTGGTACACTGCAGGATCATTCTGATACATCTCCTGCATGGGCATCCAACTTGCTCAGCGCAAATGCAACACATTTGACGAAGCTGGCTTTCGTAGAAAACATACTGTATATGTACAATATAGTTTGCAAACCCTGTCCCGTGGGCAAAGAAATGATAAGAATCTGGTTTGAAGCGCAGTCTTGACCTGGTTGAGAGGGATTCCAGTGGACTTCACGTTCTTTGCCCAATCCTCCCATGCCTCGTCCGACATAGTGCTCCTGGAACCTGCTCCAAATGCTGCAGAGAACTGAACAACTAGCATGCCATTCCGTTTGTAAGTGGTCCCTTCGTCGCCATGAACTATCAAAGGCAAGCGCTGACACTTCCGAAGCTTGCCACCGGACTCCCGGATCCTCCGGAAAAGGCCATGATTGGGACAAATGGTTTCATACCTGTCCCAAAACTCTTCAAGGATCTCCTTTGCGTCGTGCATTGTTCTGTGCCCTGCCAACAAAAAGTGAAAATCTCCATTTGAAGCCATTGTTTGGAGCATTTGCGAAGGACGAATCCAAGGAAACTCACAATGGTCTCCAACTGGACTTTGACTCAATGGCACTGGGTATGCCATTCCCCACGCACGGAAGATCTTGCATACCCCGTCTTCCTTGTGAGCTAAGACGACCAGAAGTTGATATAGAACTTGGGCAAGACTTGACATTTTTTGGGTGCGTTGGGAGAACATACAAAAACTTAAACCACTACTCCAGAAATCCAAACCCAAGCATCAGCGTGCTTCTCTGAAAGAGTTTGCAAAGCTTTCAGCACTGGACACACTTGCCACCCGATGCAGCCATTACGGACCTGGTCCTCATAGTCATGAAAGTCAGCCCGGGCAGAACGAACGATTTCAGTGCAGGGTTCCTGAGCGGATGCTTGTCAGATTTTTAACATCAGTGCATCAGTGCTCACAACAAAATACATCATGTAAAGCGTCGGTTTGGATGCGTAATGTGTTACAATTACAAGTCTAATTGAGTGTATCAAAGATTCATCAAGCTCCACAGTAGACAACTTCGACTTTTTTCCACTCCAAGTTTCACCTCGGCCGTATCTCCAAGCCAGATGTTTGGCCTTCAAGGACGGGCCTGGCATGTGGGCAAGTGACCAATGTTGGTGACTGGATAGGGTTTCGAATTGGAGGGCAAGAGGAATGGAGAACCAGGTTGCAGTGTAAGACTCTTGCATTCGATGATTGAAATGCGAATGGAGAGCACTCTCTTTTTGCACATCGGCCTCGCCTTAGACATCCCCAATCTATATGTTACACCAGCAGGAGCCAGTGGCTTATTTTGAAGCCCACGTCAAAGCGAAGCAGTCCCCACTGTGTGCAAATTTGCTAAAGACATTTCTTCATGCAGGTAATCCCGCATTGAAGTCAAAAAGATCATCCCCAAGCTGCTCGATCAGGACTTGCGGGGGCGCTTCTTGCCCTTGGTGGCCTCGCCCTGATCTGGAGCTGCAGTTCGCTCCTCAGTGGAAGCCTGTGAGACTTTGGTCTTCCCCCGAGCTTTTGTCTTGAGCTCTTTCGGGGGTACAGTCTTAGCCTTGCCCTTCCGACCCGATCCTGGAGCGGCGGAACCTTCAGCTTCGCCGTCACTAGGCTTCTTCGTCTTGGAACCCTTCCCCTTGTTCTTGGTAGACTTCTTGTCTTGCAGCCGCTGTTTGGAAACGGTCTTTTTGATTTGCCTGCAGTTCAGGTCCAAACAATGGTTAATATATCAAAGGGTCTACTACATGCCACACGTGGGGTCTAAGTCCACTGCTTGTACTCAGCTTCGAGGGAAAGCAACTGGACACACCTCAGTTATCCACCCATTGATATAGACCAAGTTTTGACTCGACTGGAAGGCCCTGGTTTCTATGTTTGAACTGAGGAACGGGTCTTTTACCTTTGACTTCGCCTCCTCGATTTTTGCAATAAGCCTGAGTGAAAACATGTTCGACGCATCTTCGATTTGTTTGTCCATGGGCTCGAGATCACGATATGACGACATGGGTTCCCAACACGTGTTTTCAGGCTTTTGCGCATGTACGGGTTCAACCCTCGAACCGTCCCCGCATTAGCAGTGCATCACTTGGCCGCCGAAAGCTTTTGAAGACATAGTAAACGAAGAATGGACCAGATTGATCAACCTTTGCGGACGTTGTCTCTCCGCCATCACGTTCATTTTTGCATCCCTGTGTACCTAGGTGCTTTGTTTGCGCACGGTACTGTTGTTTTAAAGTTTTGATACGTCGATCCAAACATGTTCATCACTTGTAAATTCTTATATAATTAACGCAAACAGGTTGCCCATGTATCGTTGAATCATGGCAGCTTCCACAAAACTCGCCGATATGGTTTCTGAGGCCGCAAAGACTGCAATCATACCATCCCATTTGTTCCTGTCCTTGCAGTATCCAAATTTGGAATTGTAGAACCTGGTATAGGGACAATGCGTGAAGCCGATCTTGTAGGTCATAGGTGACTGGCGTTCCAAATGATCGTCCAGAGTTTTGTAACAATGCCTCAAAACCTGCCCTGAAAGTGACCCTTTCTTGGGCAAATTGTATGCCAATCTTGCATTGCTTTCAATGAGACTAAAGCATTCATTTGTTCGACGCAATGCCAAAACTCTTGAATCCAAGACCTCACGGTAGGCCTGGGACCTTGCCACACAGCCTGTTTGGATGCAAATTGCATTTGAGGCTTGGCGGTGGCATTCTATCGACGCATTGTGCCGGAAGCTCAAGGAAGAATCTGCCTGCGTGGGGCCAGGGTATTGAAGTCGGGAAATGACGTTGAAGTTTGGTGCGACCGGGTGGTGGCCCCTCCCTTTTCCATTTTTCTCGCATACATCTAATTGTTTGATTGATGAGATCCCTGCCACTAAGTGCGCACAAGTTACCGTACGGTTGTATAGGATCAATTCGTTGAGCCATTGGTCAGCATCATCGTCATCAGGCTGGTCCATCATTTCCGCGGACAAAAATAGAAACACAGTGGCCCTACACCCCAAGAGCCTTTGTATATATTGCAAACGCTGAACAATGGAGGTTCATACACCTATATGACTGCATGCACGCAAACACATATATTGCTGCACGCACTTGTCCATGCGGGTCCAAGCAACACTTGAAACTGGTCGCTCTTGTCGGCAGGGCTATCCATTCTATAATCAGTCAAGAGCTTGGCAAAGACCACGTAGTGTTTGTCCAGGAGGTTCAGAACAGCTTCCAGTTTCTTGCCAAGCCTAAGACTGAATTGAAGGCACTGAAACACCAAAAGAGATACAAAGAAGAATGCGCACATATGCACTGATAGTTGAAGTCTTCAGGGGGGCACACATCATACTGAGCACGCGGTTCGGGGAGGTCAGTGCTTTGGGTGAACTTGATCATCTCACGGATGTTGTTCACCTTGTCTTGGATGCTCTGCATGAACTTCTCGAGGTCAGGACCGACCTGCTGTCCGGTGTTTGCGCCAACAGCAAGGCAGGGGAAGAAACATGGTGGACAGTGGAAAGCGCCGGCCTTCTCTCCCAACACCTCTGGAGATTTCACATTAGTGTCGTTGGTATTCCACAGGTCAAGCTTCAAGTTGGAGGTGTCTGGAGGAGCAGCCGATTCCTGGTCCTCACAAGATGCGGTTCAGGATATAGGAATTCTGTCAGTTGTCAATGTATAGTGCAGCATGCAGGAAGGAGTTGTTCATGAATTACTGTACATGTTTTTTGTTTTTTTTAATGTTTTCATTGGTGCATGCATGGTGGGGCCCAGACCTCCATCTCCGTTGTCTCAACCTGTTTGGTCATCTCAGACCTCTTGAGCAGCGACTTGCATTCGTCTTCGACGAAATACTCTAGGACGGTGTTGTCATACTTCCAGCTCCTAAGTCAATTTCAAGTCTGATTCTGATAAACAAAATCTGGATGGACCTTTCTGGGCGTTGATTGAGAAGTCAGCCTTAAAGACTTTTGCACTGCAGATGCATGTAGGCTGGGGGCATGGCCGTACCAAGCTGTTCGGAAATCGAGAGCAAAAAGCTATGATGGCCGCAATATCCTTCCTCAGTTCCGACATCAATACATATATCCACCTGTAACTCGGCAAGAACCCATGGAGCCTGTACAAATGCAACTGACTTTCAACGCCTTGAACCTTGGGCTCCATGTCTTTGTGTGCAACCTTTGCGCAGACAGGGCACTCGGTGTAGCCCTTTTGGCGCAACTTGGCCTCAGTGCACCAGGTCCCGTGCACTTCCTGCTCGCGAAGGGCCATGCGTTCTCGGACGACCACGACACGGGTCAGGAACTCTGCCTGGTCAGGGGACAATGGGGCGAGGGCATCAAAAAAGAGCACGGCATCATACGCTGCATATGTTAAGATTTAACTGTCTCATGATTTTGGACACCCTCCACCCTGATCTTCTTGAAGTTCTTTCGGTCAGGCCCAAATTTCTGGATTGCGCTGCATAGTGCCAACTCCAGCCACTCTCTCCGCTCTGTGTTGTTGTAGTCTTGCCGGGTCACCTCGTCCACATGGCATTTGCCACTGGGTTTGGTCTCCACGAGGCGACGGAGTCTCATTCGTAAGGCATCGTGCCCCAAAACCTAAGAAGGCCGTCGGTGGATCGAGGTTTTATGATGTTTGTCGGCTTTACTAAATTGCAATGCAAAATGATGTTGATGTGAGTATATATTAGATTAATTCTTTTATATATACATTCAAGAAACTTTCTTTCCATCCGGTGTAACGATCAAATCATCTTCCTCTGAGCTCGGCGATTTCTTGCCGTCAGCCGCATCGGCATTATCCTTTTCACTACTGTGCTCAGGTGTGTCAACCTTTCCAGCGCCGTTCGACTCTGGAGCACTTGGTGAAGGCATGGGGGCGTTGGAAGATTGCCGAACAGCAGTTTCCGAATCTCCGCTCCCCTGCTTAACTGTGGCAAGTTCCCGTTCCAAATTCTCGATCTTCTTGATGGCCATGGCCAGTAGCATCGAATCTGCTCCAGCGGGCGGAGACTCAGAAGATGAGGAAGAAGCCCTGCCAGAATTGTCCTGCCAGAAGAAGTCCAATGAGATTGACTGAAACGTGTTGCCATGCAGTGCATTAACTGACTCGGCGTTGAGATGTAAGTGTTGTATGCGTGAAATAAAAATACAGTTCTCCTGCCAACCTTTTGGTATATGTGGTGCTTGACGTGAGTTTGCCCGAAGTTCTTCATCAGACTCAGTGGCATCGAACAATGAAAAACAAACGTATACTCAGTTCATTCAAGGTCGTGTTCAAGATTTCAATGAACATGTTTTCACTCCAACTGGTTCGCTGTTAGATGCTGTTAGAGTTCATGCATCCAAGACTCAGCCGGTTGGGTCTCAACGGAAGAAGTGAGAGACGGGGGCTCCGGGCTGGAAGATCGAAGTGGAGCAACCTTGGGTGTGTCGCATTGCAACCATGCAGTGGAGGACGTTGGAAAGTTGCATATAAAAACAATATAAAAGGATCGTTTGCAATATGCTATATACAGTGTTCATGTATATCATCAATGCGTTTTAGGAACACGGGGTCGGTCTGTGGGTTCCTGCTTCACCTTCACAACGCTTTGCTGGGCCTGGGCCTTCTTAGCCTTCAAAGATGCCAGGAGCTGGGTGGCATCCTGCGTTACATGCTTCAATTCCCATGCGTGAACCACAACCATTCAGAATCCAAGTTTCTGCATGGTTTCAGTTTGATTCCTATAAAGTTTGGGGAACACAGGCCTTCAAAGCAGCCGGTAGGTCACCACCAGCAAGCTTTAAGCCTGCCAATGCCTGGCAGGCCTGTGCACCATAGTCCAAGGTTTGGCACGACCAGGCCCGGCTGGGCAGCGTTTCATGGGATCTCAAGGACGACATGGTGTCTCACAGGTCTGGTGGCAACACACCCAACAAAATCGCTTGATCACATCGGGAAGAAGTAGCCGTTTGTGATAAAAAAAAAGAGCATCGATCGAAACAGCTCATGTGGCACGATCCGAGAGAGACTCCAGGCTTCCCAAAGCTTGTTTTGGCAGCAAGCGAGTGGTCCTTCCCTGATCTAGCATGTGCAGCAGACTGCTAGGAATTCCCGCAATCATTATATTCCGAATTTGTGGACTCCAAGGTCCGAATCAAAATGAACACGATCCCAAGCCTGCAGGACTAAGAGAGCACTTTGGGGGGGGCTGATTCGGGAAATTTTTTACGTAAAATTTACGTAAACCTGAACGCAACCCGAATGCAAAAAGAACGCTTTTGAACGCAATTTGAACGCATCCCGAACGGATCCATTTTCGGGAAATTTGCTAAAAAAATATACATAACAGAGTTTACATAAACTTTATGTAAATTTGTTGTACTTTTTCGTCCGTCAACTAGACCCTTCTAGACACACAAATTCTGCCCGAGTTGATTGGGGACCGAGGTGACCAAAAGTACTCAGAAAATGCCAAGAGCGCGAAAAGTGATCAAAAGCGACCCCCAGACGATCCATTTGGTGAATGCCCATCGATCAAATTGGTCAAGTGGGGGGTGCCCGAATCTGTTTTTATATACACAATTCCCGAAAAAAGCATGTTGAGGTTTCCCAGCGGAAAGAAGTCCCACATGAGATCATGCAGCATGTAGCCAGCCAACATCATCCATTGACCCGGTATATAACGAGACCACCTGAAAGCTGCATGCATGAATGTTGCATATATGTTTCCCGATCAACACCATTATTCAACGCTGCATCTGACTATATACCCGAAACACATGTTTTGCTGAACAAGGCCTCCTCCACATGAAACGTCCAGGGGTCGTTTGCGCATGCATGAAACACGTATATATAAGACTTGGACCGTTTGGACACCTGAAGAGGAGTTCTGGTCAACCACGGCGCACAAAATGGCCCCAACAACCTACAGGGACTTTGGGAGCACGTCTTTCCAACGTTTTGGAACAGCTAAGTTCTTGCTGCCCCTCAAATAGGTCACAACCTCTTTGAGGTTTGCTTCAGGCCAGTCCTCCCAAGGAGTGTTCTGGAACGCTAAGTGGGCCGGACCAACAGGCAAATCCTCATCCCTGGGTTTGCCCTCACCATTCTGCATGAGCTGTGGCATAAGGGACGCGATCTTCCTCCCAAATAGCACTGGATAGATCCTAAGACCAGAGCCCCCTTCACTGAAAAGCAACAAAGGTTGTTCATTGGGCATGCAAACAAAGGTTAATTGGGCTTCATTATTTGCTATATATGGGAACCCTTCTGATTCAACTGTGGTTTCTTGCACGTTAACATAAAGTGCCAGGGGGTGAGCCCTTCAAGCAGCGCTAGACGTCTTGAGGGTTCCCTCATTCCACATGTTGAAACACACCCATATACTCGTATAGTCTTTGCCTGCCTGGTTTTGACCTATTTGCACACACAGCGCAAACCCAAAAAAAGAAACCATCACATGAAAATTCATTTTCAGGTTAGTGGCTGAGTCTTTTTGAGCTGGGATGTTCCCTGATAACCTCCATTGGAAGTACGCTTCGTTGTTTTGGCATCCAGCTTCATCCCTGCTTTTTGGGCTTTGGTGAGTCGACCAAGACATATTTTGGATACCGTCTTGTTGTTGGAGTACATCTTTTCCCGCTTTGGTGACCTGCTGCCGTAGTGGCACATCCACCAGCCAATTCGATATACCTTGGCCGGGCTATTGCGGAAGGCCGAAATACAATGGACGAAATCTACTTCGATGCCCAACAGGCATGCACCGGTCATGCGGATGGTGCATGGGAAAGGATCTATTAAAACATGCAAGAAAACAACAGTAGCTCATGCAGCAAAGAGTTGATGTTTCTCTCGTTTCTCTTCAAAGCAACACCCATACAGTTTACACTGTGTTCGGGTGGTTGTATTTACAATGCTAGTCCCGGCTATGTAGCAATGAAACCTTTTTTGCGTCAAGGGACTCGAAGCCGGCGATACAACCAGCGGAAACGTTTGAAGTGCTCCATTATCGATGAGCTAGGGGTTTCCAAGCCATATGATCCTCCCCTGACAGTTGTCAGAAGCATGATGAGTAGGCTCCTGCGAGGCTTCCGGAAAAGAATCGGCATAGAGGAGTTTGCATTCCAATGCATGCACAAGATCTGCAGGCCGTGTCAGTGTCATTTAGTTGATCCTATATATGGTTGAAGCAGACTGCCACCTAACCTAGCATGTGACCCTGATTGGTTTCGTGATATACTATATGTTCCAAACCTTTCCTTGATAGTGTGCAATTCGCTTCACGAATGTATAGGTGTCGTTCAGCACCGTCCGGGTTGAGGATGCAGCGTCGGCTCGTCCCTCTGTTTATTCCCACCCAACTTCCGCAGGGCGTTCCCAGTAACGTCCAGAAGTTTCCCTCTTCGCAAGAGAGAATGATCCAGATTATCAACCTTGAGTGACATTGCGCAACATGTTTATACCACAACTTGTTTGCAGTATGCTAAAGCATTCAAATCTCTGTGTTCGATAGTCTAACTTATCCATCAAACACTGCAGTGCTGCATGAATCATTCCAATTATTTTTCAATATACGGGCGGTGACGTGTAGAAATCGATGACCGCAAGATCTAAGCCCTGAACGCAAACCCTGAAGCTCGAAGGAAATTGAAAGGGTTCCTGCTGGGGTTGAACCCAAAGTGGTTCCCATACTCCAGGTCACACGCGGTTCCAACGTATGAGGCAGCTCTCACGCATGAGAACACATTCCCAACCCCTGCGAACAGTTCGACGTAGTTGAACTCCTGCACAAGTGGCGAGCACACTGTGGTTCAGAACATTTCAGAACCGCTCATCGCACAAAAGATTCGGCCAGTCCCGGCCATATATCAGGACTACTTCATGCATGGACTCTATATTCATTTGTCAGAGCCAGCATTTATAGTACAGCATTTGTAAGATCTGTATTTGTACATGCGAACTGCTTTGCTATTAGGGTCGCATCACTGAAAGAAAATCCCTTCAAGAACCAGGCCTTCTCCACTTCTGGCAGGTTTGCGAAGCAAACCAAGATCACGCAGCAAATGAATGCCTGCATCCACTTCCAGGACTGTAGTTGTTGTGCATGCATGCAGGAAGGTTGAAATCAGGTTCAGCCAAACATTGATTTGAACGCTGCAAGTGCTACAAGTCTTTGTATGGAGCAAACAAAAAACAGCCGTTTTCTTATATAACTGATTCGGAGAGTGATGCTCAAATATACACATGCGCTCATATCATATATATGCAGCTTGCCTTTGGAGCGCCCACACGAAGCAGCCGGTGAACAAGACGGTCCACGTCCAAGTTGCGCATGGCTCCCAAAAGCAGGCCAGGTCAAACAGAAGCCTAACACCCTACACCTCAGCGATCCAAAGCATGTCCTTTGCGCGTGCAACATTTTGTTTTGTTCCTGCATGCTGATCGTGCGCTGCTGAGCCAGTGCTTGCAAAGCAGCTTGCATTGACTCAATGGCACACTTCTCAGAATGCTGTTGCATCCCATGCAATTAATGTTTGCAAACAGTTCGTGCATGCAAATATGATGCTGTGCAACAAATGTAGCTGCGAGCTAAACCGCACTGACCCTCTACAGCTTACCTTCGTTTAGCACTGCGTGAAAAAGAGCTGAGTGAAGCAAGCGCGCAAGCTAGACGTTCGGCCACGCCAACTTTGACATGGCGACGAACGGCAAGGCCTTTCCTGCCGCTCAGCCTCCGGACCAAGACCATCACCTGGCGGCAGAAAGTCGTGCAAGTGGTGAAATGCTGTAGTGAGGCGCCTTGCATGACAACCGTGAAAAGATACAAACACAGTTCATTTCAACTCCGCACACACCAACTGTAAACTTTGGGATTGGGGTTGCTATTCAATTTGCGCACGCAGATCTAATTCTATATAGGTTAGTGTGCTCATGGCCTTAGCGTGAGCAAAACAAATAGGTCGACCAACTTCCAGGCACTCCTTTTGGATCACGATACTGCTTCGATCGACATGGATTGGATCTAGGACCTAGGACCCCCAAGCATGAGCTGCACAGAACTCATGCAAAACCCCTATAACGCCAAAGCGATTTACGCAGAATGGTGCGCCACTTTGGATGCTTTCACCACTGCTTCTATAGTGGCTTACAAAAATGATGCCTTGATCTCCATTGAACGCTGAGGTATGTAGACAACAACACTTGTTGAGTTGTCCGGTTCTGCATATATACAAGTCCTGCATGCATGTGATTTGAGTGCCAAACCATTTTCAATATTCTACAGCGTTCACTCCAAAGCAATGCCGTGATAATCAAACATGATTTGCTGGGTCTCCTTTAGAGCCCGAACATGCTGCTTGATCACATTCTTGGATAGGCCACTGTCGTAAGCTTCCATCGAAGCAACCTTGGGAGAAGCACGGGGAAAAAAGTTGAAAGACACAGGGGCTAAACCAATCTAGCACCCCCAACTTGATACATTTTGTCAACCCTCTATGACACCATTGCATCAGAAGGGCAAAGGCTTGGGCCATTGCATAATTGACGAAGATGCAGCCCCCATCAGCAAAGTATGCAATTTGGCTGAAGTTTTTGGACTTGTACTTGGGGGCTTCACTCTTGCCCCTCTTGGTCTTGGATGAAGTCTGATAGGCCAAACGGTCCTTGCAAACCTTGACGCCCACTGCCATGCGGGACCAATATACCGTGATTTGAAAAGACTCGGCTTTTTGCCCAGCAATGGTGAACGAGCTATGCTGACAGTCTGTGTGATAGCACTCCTGTAGGATCTCTTCGATGCAAACCATGTACTGCCTGTACGTGTCATCGTCCACAATGGACTCAGGTTCTGCGGCCATTGTTTTGGCCCTTTCTGTCTTGGTCTCAACCGTCTTCGTGGCCTTTTCCTTGCCACTCTTTGCCTTGCTCCTTTTCTTTCGGTTCTTTGAGCTTTTCCTTACATTCCCAGGCTTGGCCTCCACCTCCTTCACCATCGCTTTGTGGGGTAGTGAAGTCTTGGATTTCAGGCGTTTCAACACCGGTCCTTGGGAAGATGAGGCCTTCTCAATGGACGAAGATGGCAAGGCCTCATCCACGGTGCTGAGTGCAGGAGGTGTCTCAGACACGATCCCACTCGATGACGACTTCTTGACTCTGCGGAGTTTGGCCAACCCCTTGGCTGCAATCTTGAGAGGTGAGTTGGGCTTGTGGGGCGCTTTGCCCTCGGCTGCACC
This sequence comes from Durusdinium trenchii, assembly GCA_963970005.1. Lineage (NCBI taxonomy): Eukaryota > Dinophyceae > Suessiales > Symbiodiniaceae > Durusdinium > Durusdinium trenchii. The sequence goes on from CAXAMN010027694.1 coordinate 842,425, forward strand.
GGTGCTGGAAGTCGTTGAACCTACCTTCTTTGCCTTCTCGGTCTTCTTTGCCGTTCTTGGCTTTCTGTTCTTCTTCTTACCTGAAGCCTTCTTTCCACCTGCCTTCTTCTTGCTATCTTTCTTCTTCTCTGCCTTTTTCTCTGCAATCTCATCCTTCAACCCAAATTGCAGCCGGCGAGTCACAGGTTCATGATTTGGGACTTCTGGGCATTCCTCCAGGGAGAGAAAAGTCGGCATAAACAGAACTTCACCCGATAATCCAAGACGACATCGACACAAAATCCCATGCTCCTCTGCGGTAGTGGCTCTCTTGTTGGCCAAATCGTCCAGAACACGATCCTCTTGTCTCAACATGTTCTTCATGGAGTCCGTGTGTTCAAAATTCTCTGGAGAAATTGGAATTTGAGTCTCAACGTTGTCACCGACGGCTGGCAAGGAATCAAGCAGCACCGTGGGCGGAGAACCTCCAAGGGCCAAGGGTTGCATTCTATATAGAACCACCCTTTTATATAAAGTACCTCCAAACACTAATGCATGCAAAGGATTGCACAAAGCAAACAGTATATTTGAACCCTTGCACCTTCGGCAGGACGTGTGGCTGGAGCAGCCCCTGGTGCCACTTCAGCTTCACGATGAGGCGTGCGGATCTTATCCGAATCCCGGCCGGCCAGTGTGGTTTCATCATCCACCGACAGCCTGAGTGCTGTGATTGATTCACAAAGTCTTGTTCAGAGTATCGAATAGTATACCGAATACCATGTTCAAATTTTCTGTGTGCTTGAGAATGTGGACATGGATTTATAATCGATATGGTGGGGCATTCGTTGTGCAACATTCCTTCATTTGTTGTTTTTGTGCCTTCCTAATCATTTTTTTGCTCCAAGTGACTGTTGAATTTCTTCCAGAACATTCATAAGCTGTTGCTCGACCAGAGCAGGATCATCGGCGTGTGGGATAGGTTCATCTATTGGTCTTCCGTCAAGGTCGTCGTCAATGTCAAGATCGATGACCTGATCATCATGTGTTTCTATATGTGTGCAGCACACGCAGCATACCACAATAAGGAGGTGTCCCTTTAGCAAGTGGTGTATTGTTATAGAACACATGGTGCACGCATGAGCACTGATTCAAAAGGTTTGGACTCAACCAGGCCTCGTTGGCGTTGACGCGTGCACCGGTCTCACGAAAATCAGCAAAGATTTCACGCTCCTCAGGCACGGAAGGGAATGGCTCAAAGGGTGACCCTATGGCTTCCTTCAAAGTAGTTTGACGGAGCTTTCTCTCTGGTTGTTTCGTGAAATTGGGCTGGTTGGCATAAGGCTTGAATTGACAAGCGGCCAGCTCTTCCAACGTCACCTGACGTTTGCCGCCCTGTCCACCTCCATCAGAACTCGAGGTTGTTGCTGCCACTGGTGCATCTGACAATGCAGTTGCAGGGCCCAATGAACCAGAAGAAGTTCGAGCTAGGTCTGAAGCGCTTGGTCCTTCCCCAGGCAGTGAAGACCTCTCTGACAATGAAGGAGGTGTCACCAATGGCGCTGGCGCTGCTGGTGTCACCACTGGCTCTGACGCTGTTGGTGTGACGGCAGGCGCAGGTAGTGGCAGAGCTGGTGGTTCTGGAGCCCTTGTGCTGGTGCCCGATTCGGGTTCAAGGCTGTGGTCATCCATGATAGGGTAACTCTGGCCCAACGATGTGCTGCTGCCTCTCCTTGAGACCGTTGGAACAGTAAGTCCCAACTCATGGGCCACCTCAAGAAGACCATCATCGTCCTTGCGCGGGTGCGCTTGGATATAGTCTTTGCTTGATTTGGCAGGATTACGGTCTATATACTCATGTGCATGCGCAAGTGCTCATATGATGATAGCAGCAGTACTTGCACGACCTCGTGAACTTATATAGTACAGCGTGAGATGAGATATGTATATATTGATGTAAACATTTTTGAAACATATTGAACATGCACACAACATGAAAGTGCGGCTGTCCTCTGCCATGAACTTCCGGTGCAGGAGCGTGTTTTTGGCCAGTGAAAGCAGCCGCCGGGCTGCCCAGGCTTCCTGGTAGAGCACGTCGTAGGAGACAGTGATCTTTGCGCAACAGTAGAGAGATCGTATCTCTTCTATCACCGAATCTATGATTGGCAACTGAAGTGCATTTGTGCGCATCCTGCGAAGGAGTGGCTGCAATTGATGTCGGTTCAGGCGCACGTTGTTGAGTGTTTTCTCAACGTACTGGTTGGTCAGGTGCCCACGCTCGCTGTCAAAGTGCATAAAGAGGTGGTCACGATCCCTCAGGCGCTTGCGCACAGCAGCTATTGCATCCCACTCATTGTGCACACCCTCCAAGGAGTAATGGCTGGCTTTCTCCGTAGGGGAAGACATGGCTTCACACGCGTACACACCTTACCACTGCCCAAGTGGTCCCAAGCAGCTGCGCTGAGAGGCCGGACAATGGAATGTGAGAGGGCAAGTTGCGCGATTACATGGAGCACCATACATCCAAAAAACATAAGTCACATATAGTTCTCATATAGAGCTCATTGTTCTGAGATGACTGCATGGGACGAAATGGCTCGAAGAATCCAATCCTCGTGATTAAAGTTCCACAGGCCACCCGGGAAAAAATATAAAGCAATACAGGCCAGCACGGCAATAGATGGCTTTCTTCATTCAGATGCGCTGAGTTCCATGGCCGGTTTGAATTCCTAATTTTGCACATGGAGGTGTCACCTCATGCACTATCAACTTGACAACCTGAACACATAAAGGGTGTATACCCCTGATTGATCGATGGTGTACAGCTGGCCTGGGCGCTCAATGCATCGACTGCTGCACCCCATTAGTACTGCAGTTGCTTCAGTCAAAAAGCTGCTGGGAAGGCTCTCGTGAGGGAGATTCTGTCGTTGAAAGGCATTTGTTGCCCTTTTCATCGCGTTTTGAACTGTTCGATTTCGTTCAAAACTATGTTAGCAGATTCCATATGAATCCATTTCGTGCCATGCCTGTGCAACACCTGTGTGAAAGCAGGCGCAATGGCGGCATCAGCGGAAACAATATGGATATACCATGGAAATCCCCCTACACAGGGTTGCCACCCTCAGAATTCGGGAAATGTGCACATCATTTCACAATTCGGGAAATACCTCTACGAACGGTAAAAATCGTGTTGGACAAGAATTGTTATCAGATTGCAAGATAAGAACTTTTTCTCATTGTACGAAGTAATTTCAACATATTCGGTTCTCTAGGTAGTAGCAAGAAGCTACTAGTAGCTAGAAGCTACTGAGTTCTAGCTCCGCCTGGAACATGTTTCGGCCGAGTGGCTTTTGCCCATCACTCAGCTCCTGGAGACACATCCACACTTCACCGAGTGGCTTTGTGCCACAAACCGGGACAAGCATTCTCTTCCACAACAGTTTCCCTGTGGAGCTCTTGTTCCCCACTTCTGACAGTGCTTTGCTGACTTCCACAAGACAGCTTCAGCTACATTCTTGGCACGGGAAACCCGTGACTAACAAAATGACTCAAAATCCACAACACTTTTTGTGAGAGCAACTGTCTATTCCAGCATGTACGCATCGCATGCTATGGCTACCATGAAATGGACAAAACAGGCAAGCGACGAAAGCAATCGATGACTGATGCATGCATAGCTTGATCCAAATTTATCTCATGAAATCAAGGTCCTTCTTTGATGAGGTACTCCGCGCAGAGGACTGCAAGTCAAGCGCCGGCAAATCAAAATGCTGTTTTCAAGAAATTTCAGTCTGAGCGTGGCTGAACATGTGGAGGGCCTTCGGAACATGCATTTCACTCAATGAAGGTCTTGGAACATGCCTTGCATGCATTGCGTGATCTGCAACCCCAACAAGCAATGAGTGCTTGGTCGAATTGGTCTCTTGCGAGCGCCTGACTAACTACTATGCCAGTCAAGAAACATTAAGAAGCTACTAGGAACAAGTGCATCGCTACTAGTAACAAGTGCCCCTTGTATTACTAGTAGTAACAAGAAGCTAGTAAGCTTCATGATGCAGGTCAACAATAATTAGAATTCAAAATAATTCTAATAGCAAACATTGTTACACTAGTAAGGCACTTGTTACTAGTAGCGATGCACTTGTTCCTAGTAGCGAACCTTGTTTCTAGTAACTACTATGCCAGTCAAGAAACATCAGACGCAAACGTCTGGGTCTCGTGAGCCTATGGCTTGTCGAGAAGAAATACCCCCAAAGCAGCGTCTTTCAGGTAACATATCTTCATCTATCAGAATATCATCCATTGGAGCTCTCGGATCTCAAATAGCAAGTCTCAGCTGTTTCTGTTCCCCGAACCCGTGTAAAGCAACGAATCTCAGCTCTTTCACGAAAAAGGACCGCTCCGGCCAATCAGCTTCGGCTTCGTCTACGAAAGATGCGAGTCTCGGCCTCTCCAGAGTCCTGGTAAGCCTGAAAGAGAGGCACCACATACAGGCACGTTGGGTGCGTCCGCTCCGTTGGAGGGTCTGGTGTGCTAGGGTTGGTGTCTTTTCCCCTTTGAATTAGGCAAGGTGGACTTATGGATCGCATCAAGTAAGTGTCCAAAAAAGGTAAACAAAGAAGTTCTTTGTGTCCTTTAATTCATGTTGCTCTGAAATGCCATTAATTACTGTGACATGCAACATTATATAGCCCTACTTACTACAGCTGTCTGCAATGTTTGTCGGCAGTCGATTCAACAGACATGTACCTTTTGAACACACTCAGCGTGGTGATCTGTCAGACTGAAGCTATTCTCCGTTGTCCACAAAATGCTGTATCATATACTGTAGGTTGAAGATCACAATGAGAAGTCTAAGGGCTACACATCAAAGTTTGGATCAATTCCATCAACCTCAACAACCCGAAGTCTATGGTGTCTATGGTAGGAAGAGTTATGTAAGTAATGGCTTCTCAGTATTTCTCGGAAAGTCAGGACTCTGGGACTCTGGATGATACACTCCGACTCACTACTATCAAAGCGGAAAACCCATAGAGTCCGAGTGTAATCAGGCTCACACTCCAGACCAGAGCGTTACATCAGCGTTACTACGTTGCAATCAGGGCTTACACTCTGGTGAGTCCGAGTATCATCGAGACTATCAATCCGTTGGGTCCATTCCCCCTTCAGTCTCACCTCCAGGCCAGCGGGCACTCCCCTCGCAGAGCTTTGAGGATAGCCTCGTGGCACGGCATGCCATGCCATGCATAGCATGCATGCCGTTGATGGCACGTCCCAGTTTGAGCCCTCAGAGAATGGTGTTGTCTTTAGCAAAACTAGATCCAAGAACCATGGATGACATGCCATCCAAGTAAAGAATCAGCAATGAATGTTCAAATTGGTCCACAGCAAGGTACTTACAACTCACAGTCTCAACGCAAATATTCGCACCGGCCAATATTTAGATCTCAACTAGATCCATCTCTAGGTATACTGTATCATCACTGGTATGTGGTTTATGTCCCCCACCCCACATCAATCATCGCTCCAGTAAGGTTAAATTTGGGTCTATCCTAGTACCAGTAACAGTGGATGATGATGGTTAGTAGAGGCCTTGTTCAAAAACATGAGTATTTACTGACTGTTACAGGAATAGGACAGACCCAAGGTAAAATCATGTAACATTCTGAACCGGAGTAGCCTTCAACTCTCGCGCTCCCCGCAAAAAGGAGATCTTGCAACCAGCTGCGCAGCAAAAAAACATGAAAGCACAACCATATGATACCAGTCCAGTGTTTTTTTGGTTGTTGTGTCCACCGATGAACCACAAACCCACCGACCAGTGCGTATCTGTGCGTCACCTGCTCCCAACGGATCGCCCGATCCCGACACCGACACCGGGCGGGTCTCCCCAGCCCATGGGAGCTGGAGGAGCGGCTTTGGGGCGGCCGCCAGGCGCCTGAAGTCTGAACATGTTCAGTTCATTTTGATGTGGGTTTGATTGACACAAACATCAAGGGTGTACAAAAGTGTACCAGTGACCAGTGTTCAATATCTGATTGGATGGCCTTCATATCTTCATTTTTAACTATCTACTGCCACCCAACAGAATCGGATGGTGAGGGCTTTGCCTCGTGACGTTGGATTCCAACCCGAGTCAACTGCGATTCCGTTGAATTCAGTTCTTCCTTCTTCCTTCTCACTCTGTATTTTAATCCACTGACACGAACTCATCAAGGGGCGCCTGGTGCGGGGGAGATGGCAAAGCAGCAGGCGGCCCTGACCTTGATGAAGGACAGGTCACTAGTAGACTGTGAAAACAGCTGCACTGAAGTCTCTTGTCTCTTGTCACTGTGTCCCATGTGTCCCAAGGAAGTGTGAACATTGGCAAGCATTTGGAGAACGGCTTCACAGGTGGTATCTAGCCTCATTTAACAAGACAAAGACTCGTTTGCTCATACTACCGACGATGCTTGAAAAAACACCAAACCAATGTTCTATCAAAACCTGGGAAGATTTGACCACGTTGACTTCTTTTGCTCCGACCGTTCCAACATGTTTCTCTCAGAGCTCGACTCAACCACCTGCCCTTGCTCCTGAGGAGAGAAGTGTCATCCATCTCGTCCACCCACTCCACAGCCAGGTTCTCAGGTTCTCGTTTTGTGGGTGTTTTGTGGTTTCTCGTTTATCCATGTTGTTCTTGTGCGTTTTTGACTTGCAGAGTGTGTACGTGTGTTGGTTTCTGTCCAACAACAGCCAGTGCCTTGTCTTCTTGCTCCGGACAGCTTCTCCATTGGCATGTGTGTGATGTGTTTTTTGATTTGGAGTGTGTTTGTGTGTTCGTTGCAAAATGCAATCCTCATATCGATCAACTGGATGGCGCAATTAAGAGTAAAAAGCATGCAGGTATTTTAAAAATAAACACACACAAAAACACCACAAAAATACTGAATACCAAATCCCCCAGCTTTTGCTCATATGTACGAAATAAAGGGCAAAAGGTCTAACCAAAATGGAGAAAAATATATCGCATCGTATCTTCAAACAAAAGGAGCCCTCTCGTCTTCTCCCCTCCATCTCCCCCCCAAAAAAGAAACTCCTCCGCTTCTTGGCGTCTCTGATCCACGAACATGCCCAAGCAAAGTGCAAAGGTATCCCGTGCCTTCAAACGTAGAACAATATGCGAAAAGACCAGGCATTGCCCAGGCATTATTGCAACGTAAAGATCTATATCTATATTCATGCATGTTGGAGTGCCGAACTCTCCAGTTCACACCCTGAAATATAAGGGGAAACAGCACAGTCTTGAAGAGGAATCATGTTTGTTTGAGCAAGTCTTCCCCAACACAAAAGGGATAAACCTGAAGACTGTCAGCCTCGTCATCTTCGAATTCAAAGGCAAAGACCGTTTGTTCCTAAGGCACGGGAAACTTCCGACAAACTCCGAACGGCAACATTGAAATGCTTTCAGTACTGCTAGACCCCACATTTACCGCAAGGGATTTGTTCCGTCTCAAGCAGCTATCCCCATCATCCCCCATCTAATTACAAACCTCGAAAGCAGCTCTTGATCCACACACAAGACCAATCTGACAACGTGATTGGTAGAAGAGTGGGAAGAGAAACACCAAAGAGAAACACCCCATCTACACCTCAACTGAATGCTCACCATCTCTGTGCGAGCATTCAGTGACGCCCAAGGGCCAAGGGTAGTGTATGGATGCTCCAAGCATCGTCCTCCAGAACTAAGGTGACACAAAGATCGTGGAGCGGTAGATCCAGCTCCTTGGACAAACCAACGGCTGTTCAGCGCAAAACGCACGAAGCCGCTTCAAACCAAGTTTCAGCTTGTTTTCTTCAACGGATTTCACTTGTCAGTCAACCTCTTGGACAGTATGTGTCCCACGCGTTTTCGGACAGCCAAAGTGACCAAGGCACCCTTTTTGGGGGGAAGCTTCGAAAAAAACAAACTAACCCCAGAACAAGGCTCTACCCCCAGACCCCCAGAGTTAAACGAGAACCCTTCGCTACAGTACGCATTCGAAAAACAATGTTTGCTACAAACATTCAGAAAGCCGGCCATGATCCTTTTCCGTGACCCTAAGACATCCGCCGAGATTCCACAGCATGTTCAGCGCCCACCGAGATCCTCGTTCAGTTCATGAGCGAAAACCAAGGTTTAGAAGAAACGACTGTCAACCCCCCCCGGACACAAAGAACAAATAAGGATTGGGTATATCATGGTATATCCCATATCACTCCATTACGAGTAACAGTGGATGATGATGGTTAGGTTGCAGGCCTTTCTAAACAGTGATAGTGATACTCTTTTCCTGACTATTGCTGGCCCAGGACACATCCGATAAAAGACCTGAATTTTTGAGGCTTGGCCAGCCGAAAGAAGTCCCTGCAACCCTGCAGCCAAGGTGCTGCATGATGGTTTCCAACGGCACACGCTGGGGGCGACCATTGGCTCGAATCGACCTGGAAAAAGAAGGTCTGGTCATCAATTAGGTGCCTCCAAGCCTCATTTGAAGAGGTTTCTCGTCTTGAAAAGGCTTTGAAAATAAGGTCATCAACACCGACACATGAGTCAGCTGAAACATCTCAGAAAGTAAACTGATACATCCCAAGGCGTCTGCCTAGACTAAGAATCTCCTGCAACAAGAAAAACTAGGCAGTCAGCTTTGACTCTCTCCCACTTTTCAAAAATGCAATGAATGTCAAAGGGATCTAACTACGTAAGTGCGGAGAGATTCAATTTTTGCCCGAGAACTTGTGTTTGAACCCTTTGCTTGAGGCCAAAAATAGCACCTAATTACCGCACGTGGAACTGCTTATATTGGGATCAAGTGGCAAGGCCGTCTTGCCTCGATCCATCCTCAGTGCATTGACCACAGCCATGACAAAATTGCTCAAAAAAAGACGTCACACGACATCCTGAAACCCATATCACCTGGAGACGTTCAATCCGTCAAACGCCATAAAACCTCCAAGAATCCTTCCCTGCCCCTGGCCAAAAAAAAAGGATGAAACCAGGTAAAAACCTGGTAAAAACGAACCATCTCCGACGGGGCTCTGGACCGTGCAGCGACCAACACCAGATCTGGACAGCAGGGGCAAGTTTCTGCCAGCAGCCAAACCGTCCTAGGCAAAGGACACACGTCGGATGAACGAACCACTGACGTGTCCCTCATATCTGACAGGCCTTGTGAAAAACCATTGGAAAGAAGTATGTTCCAAGCCTGTCATGTTTTTCATGTTTTTTTTTTTCTCATGCATGTGTCAAACTTTAGTAAAGCTAGAAATACCTGTTATATAAACACTGCAAGAGTTTTGGATGCAAGTATTCTGCATGCCAAGGCCAAGAGGCCACAAAGGCATTGATAATGAGCTGTGCAGCCTCTTCTCCCATGGCGTTCGGATGTGCACGGCTTTGCGGGCCGTTGGTCCTCGTTTGTCCAGGAAGGAGCCAGGTGACAGCCAGGTGCCTGGGGAGCGGTCTGAAACTTGGGCTTGAACTCCCTGGGCGCTGTGAATCAACGAAACCGGAATTCAGCAAAATGCTCCGGGCAGCCCAGTGTAACATGGAACGTCTCAAGCAGCTCCATACATTATGATGTATCGCTGCCTGCGCTGGTGAGATAAAGTGGATATGTGACATGTGCCATGTGACGCATTCATCAGCTTGTGTCTTGAGTGCGTCATCTAGATGTTGTCAGCCAGAGCTCAGCCGCTTTCGACTGACCTTTTGGCCAAGAACGGCTGCAGAGATGAGACCTCCGAAGACGTGGTTAGGTGGAACAAACTCAACCCCACACGCACACCCTCGCCACACCTTAAAAAATCTGTCTGAAGATTAAGCGGAGTAAAGTCCCTTCTTCTTCGTCAGATTCAGAGATGGCCGCCAAACGATGTCAAAAAACATGAACAACATTATATGAATACTATATATGTTTAATGCTTTTTGTATCAATCACAAATCAATTTGTTCGACTTGAGCTGTAATTACCATCCACCCTCTTCAGAGGGTTCCAAGATGTTCCTGAAGAGGGCCCCGTGCCTTCAATGCTGAGATTGAGATACATGGCCTCCGACTGCCAGACCTTGGCGAAATCGCGGTCTAGCAGAAACGGCCCGCGACTTAGACTTGCGAAAGCACATCGGCGTTCTTGGGCTGAAAAAATATATGGTGCATCAGTGGATAGCAAATTGATAGCGAATGAGTCTTGGATATCAAATTTGATGGTCACTTGGATAGCAAATGTGTCTTCCAAGTTTGTCATGTGCCGCACGTCGTCTTTTTCGATGTGCTAAAAGTCTGAACCAAGCAACTGGGAAGACGTTCTGCGGCACTCCAAGATCTGCACAACCCTGGCGCAAAGGTTGTGTTCCTTCTTTGTTTCTGGTTGCTTTCGGCTCACCAGTTTGTTCTTGTCAGTGACTGTCTATTATTCCAGGTTCATTCTCTTTCATTCCTCGGTCAAGTCGAAAGCACAGTGCCTGCGTGCCAAGCAAGTAGCAGTCTGCTCCATTGGACTGCAAAAGCAGTTGACGACCATTCTCCTCATCTGCTCAAAGATGAGTGTTAAAACATCGAAACCAATGCTATTTTGGAGCTGGTGCAGCTGGCAGCCTGACAGCCTAATATCTATGAGTTTTGAATGGATTCTATCTACTAGGAACAAGAAGCTACTAGGGGCTCCTGGCATCGCTACTAGGAGCAAGGATGCTACTAGAGGCTCCTGGCCTTACTACTAGGAGCAAGGACGCTGGGGGACGCTACTAGGGACTCCTGGCCTTACTACTAGGAGCAAGGATGCTGGGGGACGCTACTAGGGGCTCCTGGCCTTACTACTAGGAACAAGGACGTGCTGGCCTTACTACTAACAAGAAGCTACTAGGGGCTCCTGGCATCGCTACTAGGAGCAAGGATGCTGGGGGACGCTACTAGGGGCTCCTGGCCTTGCTACTGGGAGCAAGGACGCTGGGGGACGCTGCTAGGGGCTCCTGGCCTTACTACTAGGAGCAAGAAGCTACTAGGGGCTCCTGGCCTTACTACTAGGAGCGATCGGACGCTACAAGCTCCGTTCGTAGGTAAGCTACTCAACACTTCGACATTCGACTCATTCGACTGTGCTTCTCAAGCCTATGCCAACGGCATGAGTCCTCCTCGCGATGGCTGATCTTGAGACCAGCTGTGCGGTCGGTAAAGAGCATCTCAAAGGAGTGCACATACGGCTTCCTTGGATAGAAACACATTGACTGACCCGTTTCTTACATGTTCTGTTTCAATAAAACTGACGACAACCACGGCAGGCACAGAATGAAAAAAATGAAAGAAGTAACAAAGAGGCTCGCGAAGCAGAGCACGCAAGAAATATAAACGACACGATTTCACTGAGCGTCTGCAGCATCACAGGCACCAGGGTACTCTCTATTGCTGCATAGTCATAGCTCGTCTTGACAAGCCCCACCTCTATCGCAGAGATCAAGGCGGACTTCGCCTTGCGCTTGTTGGAGTTTGGCATTCACTGCCCAGGCCAAACACTTCTGTTTGCCGAAAGGATACTGACATCAAACCAGTCTCCCTATCCACCTTGGCGTGTGCGAACGACATAGCAGGCAGACGGGTCATCATCCCATTTTGGAAATATGGGGTCAGCACGTCCCACGCTTCTCCCCCCACAAGCTGACCGCTCAACAAGAAACGCGAGCTGCAAACCAGAAGAATCTGTTTTATAGCGTCCCCATCACAGTATGTGCGTAGGCCAACCCGCAAGTATTGGGCAACTCCAGACAAGAAATCATTCACGGAACAACAACTGAAATGGCGTCCCGCTTCTGAGACACCCAGATTCTTGCAGCCTCACCCATCACACAGGCCTCATGGCGCTTTAAATCATGCTTAGTTGGTCAGTTTTGGCCTGGTTGGCTTCTGCGTTTGGCGTCTTCTTTCTCAGGCCTCAAGGGCGGAATCCATCACTGCCTTCGCTTCGGCGGCCGCGGCACGTGCTGAGCCTTCCAGCAAGTACCATGCTTGGTCTTCCTGGTACGATCTTCCGAACGGGTGAGCCAGGTGAGCCCGGTGTTCGGTGGACTCGCGACCCATCGAAAACATGTTCAGGTGACAACGAAAGAGATGACCAATTGACAAATCAAAGCTGTGACCCTAAGTTGCCCCGAGGTAAGTACAGTGTGCCCAAAAAACACACACCAAAAGCCACAAACACGGATCTGCAAACCCGCAGCGCTGTTACAGCCCCAAACTATTGGCCTCTCACGGCCTCTGGTTGGAGCTGCAAAGAAACTCCGCAGACCCTACTATGCATGTACTTTGTTGCAAGCAACACAATCACTTGGGCAATGGCCCTGTGTTGAGAAGGGCCTTCAAGAACCACAAGATTTCCACCCGTCCTCCACGATACCCATGTATCGGACGGTGAACACGGCGCTGACCACCGTGGAGGCGATGATCCAAAGCACCAGAAATGAGGCAAAGCCAATGGAGCCGACCCTTGGGGCCAATGTTCACCGGTTCTGAAGACAGAAAAGGCTGAATATACACTGGGGTGCCAAAAGTTGCGCTTCTTGACTTCTAAAACATCACAA
>CAXAMN010027694.1:855001-868356 GCA_963970005.1 Durusdinium trenchii
GTCATGTTGGAACAGAGTAAGAAGCGTAAACTTTAGGGTTCTTGAAGTATGCCCATATGCATCCATATGCAGGAATTTGTTATCATCGTGATCTGTTTCTAAATCGTTAGCTCAAAGTTCAGCTACAATGGAGAACTTTATCTAACTTAGTATGCGTTTTCCCCCAAAAATGCAATTGGTAGATCCCTCGCACACGGCTGGGCCCCGCCGTCTTCGTGTTTGCCATTGACCCAGTCAGGACCGCGTTCACCACAAAGCAATGAGAGGAGTGGATGGAAGTTGGAAGAATTCCCAGGAGTCTTCCAGGTGTTCGAAGTCTGGCATCTAGACACAATCTCAATGGATTTGCGCAGTATCAGCATGTGTCAGCACGTGTTGTTTCAGCTGGTGGACGCTAGTTATTTTGTTGGCCTCGTTTAAAAGAGCTTGGGATTGAAGTGGCAGACTTCCCCCGCAGCAATCGGTGCAGACATAGAGGCTGAATCACATCGATACCCTTGTCCTTCTTTGATTCAGCCTGCAGACTTCAGAAACAAGCAAACTGGAGCTGACGTCCCTCTAAATGATGGCTGCAAACATGGTCTGGGTAGTGATGCAAGCTCCACCTCCTTTTTGAGAACCTGAAAGAACATGAAACTATAGAGACCATTAGAGACCCAAGAACGTCATCCAATACGAGTAGCCTGAAACGTCCTAAAACACATCATCTAGGCAAAGGGCCTTCTGCAGAATCCGACCTCCTACAGTAAACCACGCGTGATTTTTCCTTCACCAGCTCCTTGTGCTTGGCTCCTTCGGTCAGCTTGGCCCAAACCACCGAATGCAAGTGGCTTTGCAAGTTCTGAGTCCAGGTACATGGAGGTGATGCATCCAACGTGCTTGGTACCAAGCCCTGCTCCAGCATGAGCCTCAAACACCACACAATCTCCTCACACGTGGAGACCTGGTGCAGCACTTCATTCTTCCATGCTGACTGAACCAAGCGTCCAACGGCGTCCTCGGCCCAACAGAGAAGGAAGCTTCCAGGACGTTCACGAAGCTGTTGGCTGGCAGCCTTCACTGCAGCCTCATAGGTCTTCATCAGAAACTTGTGCAGCTTGTTTTGCAGGTCAAGGTCAGATATCGCCTTTTCCACCGCTTTCCATGCAACCATACTCCGGTCCAAACATGGAAGAGCCACCTCTTGCCCATCCAACTGCACCGGTGGCACCTGTAAATCGGAGAGCGTCTCCTTTTCTTCCTGACTCTTTCTCTTCCGGAGATTTCTTTTCGGCTTCTCTTTCCCTAAGCTATCAGCTTCAGCTCGTTTGTTGCCCGGCTCATCGTTGTCTAGCAACCAGTGAGGCTCTGTATCTGCAACATACCAAAGCCTAGTTCCATCCGGCATAAATGACGAAGGGTAGTAGCCGTTCGTGAGGTCAGAATGGTCGTCCTTGCCCTCCTTCCAGCATCTCATGTGCAGTGCTTTCAAGGCGACTTTGGAAGGATTCAATGTGACATAAACATTATTGGAATGCTTGCGTCGCTCAAGCACATCCAGTTCCAAGACAACTTGGAAGCGATCGGTCGTTTGGCTTTCTGAAAGACTGGCCCAAGGATTGTAGTAGGGTGCATCTGCACTTCCAAGTGGCTCCGGCCAGGCGTAGGTCTCTGCGGTTTTAAAGGCAGGAGAGCTCCAAACCCCATTCTTGCCACCAGCTTCTCGGGGACCGCCGGTCAAACGACGCTCTTTGAGGATCCATGGCAGCTTTGGCCATCTTGTCCCATGGAAGCTCTTGATTGGGACTGAGTTTGCCCCTTCCCCATCTTCGCCAAGGGGAACCATCCCTTTCAGCTCGACACGTAGCCACGACGACTCAACATCAGCAGACGCTCTTCCACCAGCTTTTCCATTCACCACATGACGCTCTTCTCTGACAGCCTGGAAATCGAAGCAGTCGTCAAAGCCGGTGTCTGTCAAGGGATAGCGATCAAAGGCCCTGCTCGTCGTCCACAGGAAAATGAGCAGGCCTCGGCACTCACTCAACAAACACTCTGTCCCGGGTGGTAGAGCCACCAATTCAGAGGGTGTCGTCTGAGTCGGGGCCTGATTCTTGCGTGCCCATCTTTCAGCACTTTGGGAAGCACCAGAGTGGCTAGAGGCCGAAAGCGCCGCTCCTCCTGTTTGGTCACTGCTCTGAGTGCGGTCCTCGCGACGGCGCCATGGGGGAACAATCTCGCTTTGTGATGCTTCGAGAGCTTTCTGAAAGGCTGGCATCGAGTCTTGCTCAACGGCAATGCCATGACGCAACGGGCAAGTCTAATTGGCACATTCTGCGATTTCGCCTGTCAAACCTGCGAAAGCATGTGCGGAAAACATAGTAGGCTCAGTTCAGGGAGCAGGACGATTTGGTCGAGGAATCATTGAAGTCTTCTGATTTCTGATGTTCATCCTTTAGATTCAGTTGATTCTCCCCATCTGTGCTCAACTTGATTGTACAGTCCGCGTGAGGCTGAAAGAGCCAAATCACGTGCTGCGGCGATGTGCCTCGCTCTTCTCACTTCGTTGCCTCTCAGTTCCCATGGTGCGCCTTCTGCTGCCGGTTCTTCTCGATAGTGGCTTGGCCAGCCTGCTGGAACTTGGCAAGTGCCAGCGATTTCGGCCTCGCCTTCATTTCACCTGCGGAGAGTGATGCCCGGGCAGAAGTGGCAAGACTTCCCCCAAATATCCCCAACATCCTATATGTTGGGCCTGTGTATATTTAGTGGCGACCTATGTGCATATTGGGATTGGGCAAAACGTCGGCCAAAGGCGTAATGTTGAAACATGACCTGCTTGCACCCGCAGCTGCTCAAGTGGCTAGTGGCTATCCCGGCAATGACATTGCACACATGCATGGCAGCATCAAAACACACCCGGCCGTCAGCCTACGAAAACAAAACGTAACTTGCCGGCCGTGACAGAACTTTCATCCGCCTTCACCTGGCCGAACCTTTCACCATCCGTCTCAGGGCCATCTGCATGTGGCATGCATGGCAGCCCGTCAAGCGTTCGAATGAAAGGAAGGGAATCAAGCCCTGTCAATCGTGGACTTTATATGACCTTATTTCCAGACTTGGTCTTGTGCAAACCAAACCAGCCAAATTGATGAACAGTGCTTCAAGTTTCGATTTGTCCGTGGGTGTTTTGTACTCCTTTGGAAGGATATATTTGGCTTTCCACATGCTGGCGCTTTCTGTTTTCTCACTCTAAGTCTACGTGTCCTCTTGTCAGGTCATCTGAGTTCGATGTCGATCTGTCTTCCATACTTTGAACCTTCGAAGGATTGTCCCACAAAATGTCCAAGTCAGTGGGTTCTCAGTACATCTCAGTACATTGTGAGAAGTGTGCTCTTGCTTGCAACCTCTCTCTCTCTCTCTCTCTGCTGTCCTTTTCTTTTAAAGCAGCTCAGAAATCGTCAAACTCTGCCGGGCAATCAGTATGCAAAAGATCTGACATGTCAGAAGGAGCTGACACAGAATGGAAGGCATCTATCCAAATGCCAAGAAGTTTCTTTTGCCTCAGGATCGGTCGAGACGGTGACATCCTTCCCACAACGGTTTTGGTCTATCCCTGAAGAATCCATTGGTGCACTAGCTCACCTAGCCCAAAGACATTTCTTTTGGTTGATGGAAAGATGGCTTAATCTTCCGAACAACGGGGGGGTCCTGGCCGCCCTGATCAGGCCCCGCGAGGTCAGGGTGAGTGGATCGGGGTTCTCTAGCCGCCCCGACGGAGTGCCCAATAGATTAGTTGACTGTGGTCTGTTGAATGTCGACAAAGAATGACAAAGACACATCCGGTGGGGGGTCCATGCTGATCATGAAACAGATGGGACGGAAGGCACTCCAAGACTTGGTTCTGATCCTTCCAGCTTGTTGAAGCAGGAGGTTCAACTGCCTGTATTTGGGATTGTCACTGTCATCTTCATTGATCCCTCATACCTCCAGCCATACTGTCCTCCACCCAGCCTCCAGTCCCTCCTTCTCCGAGGCTCAGAGTGGCCTCGTGGGTGACCGAGTCGGAGGACTCCAGGCAGCCGGACATCCAGGGTTTGCGCTGTCCACCCCAGTCACCACTGTAGTGCAAGCTCGCCTCAGTCGACGGCACGATGAAACGAAACGAGGAACATGGAGCGAGAGGTTTTGGACATGTATGCAGCGGATGCAGGGACCAAAACAGGAAAAAACAATGAGAAGCAAATTTCGAAGAAATTAGCAAAAGTCGGAGGTTGGACTTGTATTTTCTAGGGTGCGGTCCGGTCGTCTATATGAATGCTGTACCTAAGGTTGCATGCGCACAACCATGTCATAGAGGACACAAACAAAGCTATTTTGACCCCCCATAGAGGACACAGGGAACCGCCAGAGTCACCCCACACTGTCCCACCATGGAATTGCAGCAAACAAGAAAGTCACCACAAAGTCATCACATTCTTGTCTATCCCATTGGAATTGCGATTCTCAGGGGCTACTGAAAGCAATGTCTTTGAATTGTTTGTATGCCAACACAATGGAAATTGCACACATCCATGGTAGTTCAAAGCTTCAACATCAGCATCGTCACCACGCAATTGCAGCACAAACGACGTGTGCCTCCCCATGCCTTCAGCCATCACAGCTCGAATGCAGGCCTTTTTTCTTCCAAGTGCTGTGTCTTGTGTGTTTTGCGACAGCAAACAGAGGGCATCACTCCAGTGTCTGTACAGAGGTGTGCTCGAAATCTTTGCGCACTCAGCAAATTTGGACAGATATTCTGCACACACACACAAACCCAAAAAAGTAAGCTCAGGATCGTGGTTTTGCCTCATCTGCCTCTAGAAAATGAGCTGTGTTGCCTCCACCCCTGCCGCACTAC
This sequence comes from Durusdinium trenchii, assembly GCA_963970005.1. Lineage (NCBI taxonomy): Eukaryota > Dinophyceae > Suessiales > Symbiodiniaceae > Durusdinium > Durusdinium trenchii. The sequence continues at coordinate 859,878 of CAXAMN010027694.1, forward strand.
CTCCCTTTCAACATAAAGTTAAAAATGTGTGCTCTTCCAAATATTTCAGAACATAGTTCTCAACAAAATTCACTCCTGATATCTGATACCTTATGACAGGGTTAACCCCTCCATTTTATAGTGGAAATTCACATGGCGGCACAAACATGTACAAACAACATATTGGGTCAACGGGGGTCGCCGGACGCAAATGATCAACTCTGCTGCTGATGATTACTATGATGATGATGATGCCGATGATGCGCAAACGCATTACCGACATTATCTTGATTATACGCTTATTTATGCATTATGTCTAATATATGTAAAAAGCTGATGGCGTAGGCTGAGCTGATGCGCCCGGCATCATGGCCGGGTTCGGGGTGGGGCCAAAACGAACTTTGGTTGCATGATGCGTTATGAACATGATGCGGATGATGCGCTGATGTGTTACATGACGCGTATGATGCGCTTGTGTGCTATGGATATGATGCAGATGATGCATTGATGTGTTACGAGAATGATGCGTGGGATGAGCTGATGATGTTGTCTTTAAAAACCTCTTGGAGTTCATGAACCCCAAGACGATAAGTTGAGCGGCCCAAGACCCTGGTTTTCCAGCCCTCCGCACGGTGCTTTCCTGGCAACCTCCAAGTTTACCCAACATGTTGCGTCGATCGCGTAGATACGTCAAGCTGAGTGGCATATTGATTCGCATTGAGCTTCCTGTCATCCACGTCGCGGGTAAACTTGTTGAATTCGTCCTAGGGACATGCATGATCGCTTCACTCTCTGTGGCGAGCTGGGCAAGTGTTTCCCCATACCAAAGCTAAGGCTCTGAAAACTCTCCTTTCCAGCATCCCACACTGTCTGCATGGTGAACGGAGCCAGCTGGAAAGGCATGGTTCAAGAAGTACCTGAGGCGGTCGAGGTCGTTTCCTTTTGAGGTATTCAAAGGGTGTATGCCATAGTCTCCTCTGTTTCCTGGGACCACCAAGACTTGGGCTTTTCGAACTCTGAGTGTCTGATCTCGAAGAGTGAAAGATTAACCTCGGGGCCCACTTGCTTTCTTTTGGGCTGGGAGGATCTGGGAGGCATCTGAAACCAGGGCTATGTCACATGGCCTACTGGTCTCATCTTCTTCAGGAGTTAAATACTAACAGTATCTAACAGTGGCCGATCATCCCACTCAAAGCAAGCCACTGAATGCCTCCAAATCCAAGGTTAGGCTGGGCCTTTTTCAACCTCAGCTCTGAGATGATGGTGGTGATGCTCTTGCAGAAACTACAAAGTCTTAGTATGTCTTTAAAGTGCCACAAGATAGTGATTTCAATACTGCGTGATAACACTGACTGTGCCTCCTCATGCTTCACAGTAACAGCTGCCGCAACTTCTGGAATTTTGAGGATGACGGCTCAAGGATGAACATTCCACCATTGAACCTCAGCAAAGTCAATCACGCGAGCAGTGGAAGGAGCACATATATCACTTTGCAACTCCAGACTCAAGTGGTATGCCAGGAATATGTCAGGGAAGATAGGGAAGACGTGGAGCAAAGCGGCCGACGTCGGTCGGGACAGAAATCACCTGATCCTTACAGAGACCCCACGCCACGCCACATCACGCCACACATGGCCAAAACTCCGGCGGTGCCTTTTGGACAACAGCTGGCTCAAGGAATCGGCCCCAAAACCGGAAGGATCATGACTAATGTATTCAACCCATATGATTCTTGGACAACTCATGAACAATGAACAAAGCACAACAACAGCCGTCTGGGCCACCCGATCTTCGCCTTCAAGCCCAGAGGTCTCTCATAACAAGGCCAGTCTGTGACCACCTACCTCAAAAAGTCAGCTGCGTCGATCGACTACTTCGACTGTGTGGCTGAGTGGAAAGGCCTGCATCCTTTCGGGCTGAAAGCTCGTCAAAGTCTTCCAGCAACCGGTCGTGGCTCTTCAGAGCAATCCTGAAACCCAAAGGGCAGGCACACCGATGGAACGCAAAGGGCGTGTAGAACATGACTACGCCTCACGGGCACACGCCTGAACCAAATCCCTCCACAAAAAGTTAAATATATACATTGTCATTGTTCATACATTGTTCATTAAACAATCTGTATGTGTTGGCACCAAAGCACATATTGCGGATCTGGTACAAACTGGCTGTGGATCAAACCCGGAGCCCGTGTCACCCTGGTAGGGTGACCTCCTTAGGAGTTTGTTCTGTTCATGTTCGGTCAACCACGGTGCCCCAGTTTGGACCCACAAAAATATCCGATTGATCTTACTATATCTTACCGAACAGGTATAGCGGTATACCGTATACCGCTTTGCATGTCATGCAACCCTCAACCACCGGATTGAGGGATCCATGGCGCTCATTGCTACCACGTCCGGTCAAGCTGCATGTCCGCATCCACGTACCTGTGGAGAGGGTTCGGCATGGGGTTCGGCTGCTGGGAAATGCTTCTAGCCAACCAAGGGACCTACCAAAAAATCTTGTTGGCAATCTGCCTTGTTTTTGCAGGGGACCTCTTTAACATTCGGATCAAGAGTGGAAAAGCAATGAAGCCGACACCGAGACGCAAATGTTCCGGACCCAGAATCGGGACCTTCAAACACAGAACGTGAGGTTGAGCCTTGAGTGAACCAAACTTCTGCCATCGAGGGTCAACCTCTGCAACCTCGCTGAAAAATAAAGGAGGATGCGGATTGCAAAAAGAGGACAGAGCCTGTTTGCTACATTTCTGGGTACCCGATGGTGCCCCCGGTAGTGCCATGAGTCCCGTGTTGTCTGGCCATACAAATTCCGTCTCAGCTTGTTGGAATGCCAGTGGCCGACTGAAGTGACCATCTTGCACTGAATGGGCAACAATTGGAGCCTGAATGGTTTTGTGTTTTTTTCCGAACACGAAATGAAGAATCTTTGTATCAAAGCCGACATACATCCCCACGCATCCGGAAGTAACGAGGACAAAAAACACTCATTGGCCACGGCACAGGACTTTCCGGTATAGCAACTGCCATGACCTTAACTGCAAGGTCACGCAGTCCGCGCCATCCCGGGTGATGGAGGCATGTGGCGTCACCGGCTCTTCCACATAGACCTGCGAGCTGCATGGATGAAGGAGTCGGTGATGGAAATCAAGTGGGACCAACATGCGTCAAACAAAATGTGAGAGCCTGGAATTAGTTAATTTAGTTTAGTTCTTTGAGTGCTGTATCTATTCTACATACATCTACATACATACGACGAAAACCTTGCTGAGCTTGTGCCAAGACTTTAAGAAAAGTACAGTAGGTGGTGAGTCAGTCTCCGCGTGCGCCTTGTCAAAGACGTGCGAAAGCAGGCGCCGGTAGCGCTCATTGATGTCACCTCGTCAAACCAAGGCAAGTCGTACCCTGGTACACGCTGCTGTAGGGTTGGGGGACTAGGCTTTGACGAACTGTCATTTCTGAGGGCCTGAGGGTGACTTGAGACAGGCTTGTTCGCTACGGGGACATTCGCTACCTGATGATCTGTTGAACATGCAAAGCTGAGCAACGACGAGAAACAAAAATTGTTACAACACACCACCCCGACTGCATTCCAGGGTGCTCGTGATCATCACAACCAAATTGTGCTGAGTACCAGTCTTCCTCAATGACGCTGCCAATGCTAAGGCGCCTGGTGCCCAGTTGGGTTCGCAAAAGTGGGTGACAATGGCCATGTCCGTCTTTCTGTTGCTCTCCTTGGGTATCCCAAAGTGAAGAAGCCGGCAGAATGAAGACAAAAAAAGGAAGTGCCAAACGGAGAAAGCAAAATACCTGGCAAAAACAATCCTGGTACTGTACCAAGCTGGTCTTTGGACCTGGCAGTCTGGCAGTAGCTTGGCTTCTTGATTCCGTTTCAATCACAGACAGGTGTCAGATCCGATCAGCAAACGCAGGGTGAACTGATCAGCAGAATTGGCATCTTCACGGACAGCGAAGTCATCGCTCCTCTGGTGCTTGGTGTGCTCTGCAGCTTTGCGCATGTAACCTTGCGCTGGTGCGTGCGTTGTCCCAAAACTCGATGGGAAAAAAGAAACAAAACACGATGTTGGACAGACCAGCATTGTTTCGCTCTACTTGCAGTACAATACAACAATTCGAATTCGCTTCGATCCAAGGCCAGGCCCACAACTTGGTCCCAGGGACTTTGGAAGTGCGACGTGACAGAGGACACATTGGAAACACCTCCAGGCCCAATCTGCGCCTCGAACTTTTTGACATCAACAGCAATCGCCGGGCCGACCAGCACCAGCACCCATGAGCGTTTCATGCGTGAAACAAGTGCCTCACATCCATCGGGGCTGGACCAAAAGTACAATTGTTGTGAACAAATCTTTGTTGATGTTTGTATGAACGTGATTGAAAACGGCCCAGCCCTTCACGGAGACTTTTGGATGAACTGCTAGTAAAGACTGCAGCACAGATTCGATCGACAGCAGCCGTTGCACACTCCGTTGCATTGGCTGGGAAGAACCTCCGCAGAAGGAGTTCATTGCTGCAAGTGATTCATCGAAAATGGTGCGACACATTGTGAATGTGGGAAGTTTGGATTCGGTTGGTAGAACAAATCGTCATAATTGAAATGTGCAACGCCATGCCATGTTCTTTTCCCTCTGCAATTTCTAAAGTGCTCTCGCGAAGAATGTTTATGAAAAGGTTGTCAGACTCCAGAAAGTACAAATCAGAGTGCAAGAGGTCCGACGTGTCTTAATAAACTGACACAGAATGGCAGGCATCTATCATAATTAGTCAAGAAAATTCCTTCGTCTCAGAATCACGGGTGCGGAGTGGTGAAGATGTTTCCTGTGACCAGGGTCCATTGCCGGTGGACAAGCAACACTCACCGATGGAAAACAACTCCGTCACAGAACCCAAGAAGGAAAAAGAAGCGGCGCAAGAAACTCAGCCTTGAAGCTGCTGTGCAGCGTGAACATGGCCAACGCTCTCTTGTGAAGCAATATCAAGATTCAAAAGAAATCAAGCGTTGAAGACCAACGAGCCGACGAAGACAACTGGAGTCAGCAAGAGACACCGCAACAGAGGTGACCGGCCACCGAGCACAGCCGGAGATCACAAAAGAGGCAACCCACTGAAGAAATCTCTCCGACCAGCCCGACCAGCAAAAGCATCCAAAGTGAAGAACCCCCTCACAGGTAATTAAGCCTATTAATTTGGAAAAAGATCACTATTTGGACTCACCCCACTGACTGACGATCGAAATGGTGGTATAGTTATTCCATGTTATTCCACTTCAAACGCGGAAGGAAATCGGCCTTTCGTTGCACGTACCGCAAAAGGTCAGTCTATCTAGTCTTGTGCTGACTGAATGCTACTAGAAGGTCCCATCACACCAACTTCAACTCCTGATTCTGTATGCAAACAAAGACAAGTAGAGACAGCCAGAGACATACCAGGCGGCCCAAAAACGCACATCTGAGACTGGCGGAAACCCACCACACCGAACCCAGACAGCACAGACATAAGAGGCGACCCAGCACCACCGGAGACAAGGGGAGAAAACAAGACGGCCAGCAAAACAATACGACGACAAAGGACCTGCTTGGGGAAAAAAAACAAAGCTCATGATCAGTTGATCTGCCAACATCGATGCCTCAACAACGATTTTCAGTGCTCATCTATAGGGGAGAGCACCGTTTAGCCTCAAATAACACCCTACTAGTTGAAACACTTGCGGCGTTTGCGTGTGTGAAGTGAGATGGTGGGGGGATGTTCTTGTCATTGAACATCTGGGCTTCAGATCACGCGACGTCTTTCTTTTCACACTTCTCTCTCTCTCTCTCTATTGTCTTGATGATTCTGTTGCGCGCGTCCTCGTGCTTCTTATTTCCTTCTCCAACTTGTGAACTCCTTCCTCTTAGATGCCGTGCATCTAGATTCCTTGCCGGTGCTGGCCTTGCCCAACGACGCAGCAAAGGAGCGTTAGATGAAAAGATAGAAAAACATCTTTGGGGCACGGAACGCTGGAAAGCCCGCTTTCATTTCTTGAATGATCATTCCAATAGAGTTCCACTCAGACTGTAGCGCGACAAGCAATTCACTCCCATGGGCTGGTAATGGCTAGCCTCCGGACGAGTGTTGTCTGCAGAGATCTGCTTCGATTCATTGATTCGATACAGATGATACAGGGGTTGTTGTGAGTGCGAACGCACTATACCAGCACAGGGAGGGGTACGCACATCCAGGCCAAATGGGAGGACTTTGCGCTTGCCTCCGACAAGGCTGGAACTTCTGGAACATACTAGAAGCCAACTGTTTCCCTCTCTATCTCTCTCCTTTGTGTTCCAACCGTGACAAAACCAGGCCTACGCCGTGATGAAATAAAGAAGTACTGATGACTGATGACGATAAACATCTAAGACCTTCAAACAGTCTAGCTGCCTAGCTTTTCTTGTCTCTGACATTCGCTCCCTTGAATCTCAGCTGCTGAAAAATTGAAACAAAAGGAAACAAAATACACCGCGCGACGAGAGAAAGAGCTTCCACCCACTTAAGATGAAATGATGGAATCCCCAAAATCCTCAACTTCTCAGACTCAAGCTCATCGGGTGGAAGTTCAGGCTCGATTTGACAATCCAATGTTGTTTCAATCTGACCATGCGTTTGTTGCACCTGCAAGCAAAATGGTCCCTTTTTTGAAACTCGTTCGCTGTGTCCGGTTCCCCTTCGGGTGAGGGTGCCTCCAGCTTCCACCCATAAATGAAAGCACACAGAGAATCACGTACCAGCAGCCCCGCAGTGCATCAAAAAACTGCCAAAGTCAAAGATCACCTGGAAGCGGTGAAGCACACACACCGTCTGTGGATGTCTGTGGTGCGCGGGTTGTGCCTTCGGCACTTCCTCTTGCATTTGCGTGGGCCTAAGGACCAACTGGGGCTAAGCTAAGCCCGATCGCGCGATCAGCTTGCGCGCGTTTTGCTTCAATGGGGAAAAGGGAGTTGCAAAGGCTGCAAATGCCAAGTAGAAGGATTGCTCAAAGCGCCGGCAGTACTCAGTACTGGCGCCCTCTCTAGCAGCAAAGGAGGTGGCTCCTCGTTGGGTTCTTTCATGGGTTTTGTAGCAAGCACGACAATAGCATGCAAGGTCCCTAGAAACATGTGCTAATTGAAGGCCCCGCAGCTTGTTGCAATGATATGTTCAACGATCAAGAGCCAGCACTATGGCTCAAAACTACGGTCATGTCGCAGCTCTTGACCTTGAAAGAAGAGCTGGTAATGGTGTGTTGCTGAGCAATGTTCAAGTATCCGTCGTGAGTCAGCGGCCCAGGATATGTCAAACATGGTGCGCTTGGGACACACTTTTGAAGGCGTCCCATCCAATGTTAATCAACTACCTTTGTACCAGGCTGGCCCCTGGACAGGCTTTGACGGTTTGGCAAGCCTCATATTTGTCAGTTGCACATCATTGTGGTCACCACTGCGCCGCTTTCCAACTGGTCACAACAAAGATGGGTCCAGGTGTGACGCACGTCAAGTCGATCTCTGGTCCGGGAGTCTCTGACAAGCAAAAGTACTATTTGCTATGAGTGTGACTCTGCTTGATCAATGCCTGCAAGGTTCTCAGCCACCAAGCCATGCATGTTTGGCTTGAGGTTGCGAAGGCCTAACTTGGATCGAAAGCACGTCAACTTCCATCCGCAGCCGTCAACTGCATGCGGAACATCGACTCACGCAGCGCCAGGGCAATACCTTTTGTCTCTTGATGAGCCCGCAATCACTTGCCACCGCTCATCTCCGGGTCTGGTGCCAAATGATAATGTCACACACTCCCCGAACCGGGATGGCCTGTGCTCAAACCCAAAGCTCAGCAGAGTTCTGGCTGGCTTCGACATTTTCACGTGTGGGAGCAGCAAAACCGTGTCTTCAAGAGTTGCTGTCCAGGTCACTGGCTGCCAACAAAACCGTCGACGGTCAAACCTTTGCTCCGTTGACAAACTCTGCCCGATATCGCCCGCTTTCCCGCTGGGTCGTGCACCAATGACTTTTCAAAACAAACACCATAACTTTAAAACGGCCATCTAGTAAGGACTCACTTGCTCTAGCCTGGGGCAATATAGACACATTCAATTTTGTCCTTTAGGGCTAAAACCCGAAGGACATGTGGATCAAAACGGGGGCTACTGCTAGCGGCTGAACCTCGTCCAGCGGCGTCTTTGTCAATGTCAAGCTTGACGAGTCTGAATTGCGAATTCATCGTTTGCCCTAGAACTGAGGCAAGTCTTGACAACTCTGACCCAAAGTTTTTGAAAAGCTCGCGCTTGCGAGGCCCTCGTCATATTGCAAGACTTGCCTCAGTTTCAAATAGCGGTCTGTGGCAGCGGTCAGGGGCTGATCTCAAAGCCCAGAGGGGCAACAGTTGGAAGGACATGGATTTTGAACACTAACTGACTGGCAGGGACCTGAACAAGCTCACATGTTGGGCAATCACTTGCAATGTCTGCAGAGTTT
>CAXAMN010027694.1:877008-894446 GCA_963970005.1 Durusdinium trenchii
GCACTCGACACGCACGATCTCCGCAGAGGGTTGCGCGCACACCGGACAAATCGCACTCTCGCCTGCATTTCGTGCGCTCGACACGCACGATCTCCGCAGAGGGTTGCATTTTCGGTTGACGCTGTTCGTCCCACCCTCCGCCTTTAAAGAGAATTTATATATAGAAATGTTTTTCATTAGGACATCTCCCGTGAAAGTTTTCAATACTCACACTTGCATACTTGCACTTGGATACTTACACTTGCATACTTGCACTGGGATACTTACACTTGCATACTTGCACTTGGATACTTACACTTGCATACTTTCACTTGGATGGTTTCACTCTTACACTTACACTGGGATACTCACACTTACAAACTTGGATACTTCTGTGCCATTGTGCGTATAGAAGTGTAAGTGTTCAAGTGTAAGTGCAGAAGCGTAAGTGTTCAAGTGTAAGTGTAGAAGTGTCAGTGTTCAAGTGTAAGTGTAGAAGTGTCAGTGTTCAAGAGATTTTCCGGAAGAACCCTTCGCAATGCTTTCGGGAAAAAAGATCCATAGTAGGAAGGAACCGCTCCAGCGTTCGTGTGATCCTGTCGCCATACACTTGGCTTCATACCAGAATGAGACCATTCATGCTCTCAGAGTCATACAGTATGGTCTTCAAACCGTCAAACAAAACTATATGAAGCTATTTTAATATACCTCTAAGAAAGTCTATTTAAACCTCAAAGTTAATTACATCCATAGTAAAACGATGTAAAACTACATACTTTTGGTCTGTATTGTCCTTCTAGGTGTCCTCTTGACCCATGCCAGTTTTAGCGCAGCTTGATGTTAACCGCTTCCAAGGTCCACCACGTGTTCGCCACGCCACTCACCACGCGACAGCGTTTCGTCTCGCTCGGTGGGGCGAACTCGTCCGATCCGTTCCGCGACTCGACCGTTTGGGGTTCATTGGGCCAACGGTTCCACCTTGAAACAAGTAAACAGCCACTTCAGCCATCTCAAAACGTGCTCTTTCACGGATGAAACGGAGCATCAAGAAGAGCTGAAGCTGTGTGAAGTGTCGAAGAATTGGCATGAGCATACTTTCGAACGTTCTCTATTTAAAGTTATCTTTGATCATTGTGAGGCAGGCCGTGTACTTTCCTACAGCCTATGCTGAGACACAGTGATTTCTGACTTGGATTCTCATGTTTCTCACAGTACGGGTGTCGACCTTGGTGCAGCTCAGAAACAACTCCTTCATATCACGCTCATACTCCTGACACGGCAGCCAAGTGCTTTTCGAATCGGCGTCAAAATCCCCTGGTGGGATCAAACATGCAGCCCGCGCAGCTTGGGTACAAGAGTCTGAAAAAATGGAATCGGTCGCAGTAAGTACCGGACACAGGACACAAGCTGTCCTCAGGAGAAGGGTTTGGAGTGATGGCTATCCTGGCGATCTGTCAACCCCGCGAAGACTCGCGAACTGTGTTTGAAAGAAAGGATCGTTCGTTTGCTCAAAACAAAAGGGAAACACGGGTGGTGTCACAAAACAACTGATCACCAGAGGCCATGAGTCAAGCCACCGACCGGATCAACCACACATCCTATAAACAGCTCAGCTCCACACACAGTGTGATGAAGTGTCTGTCAGTCAACACCAGCTATCCAAGAAGCAAATGGAATCACCTGAAACAACAGGACCTAGGATGAAACAGGACATACGTGATGAATGTTTGCCTACAAAGCGTCCTGACAAAGACTTGCCAGGCTCGCACTTGTGCCACAATGATCATAAACTCCTCGAAATCCAAGTCGCCACTGCCATCGGAATCCGCCTGCATGATGAGCGTTTGGAAAAATCAGCCTGCATTTCGCCAATGTGAGATCTGAAGGCGATTCGGTGCAAACCCCGCCAAGTTCCGTCAAGGTCAGAGGCTCTCTTTTCGCTGAGAATCTGAAGCTCACAGCCAAGAGTCCCTGCCAAGCGCCATGCAGTCCTTGCATTTGCTGAGGTGAGGTACACAACGTGCACCCTGCAAAGGCGCGAACCGTGATTGAACATGGGATGACGCACCAAGATTGAATTGAATGAGCACCAATCAATTTCCCTGCAACATCACGCGCACCTCCTAATTACGATAGTCATGACTTCTCCATAGCGACATACTCCACGCCACTATCGTAGCGAGCCGTGAGCGGATGGACGTGCCCACCGCTGTGGGCGGAGTTCGGCCTTGACCGAACATGAAAGCCCGACATGCTGAAGAGCAGCTGATGTGGCACCAAGCCGCTTCGGAGTTCGTCAAGTCCGAACTATTTCACTAGGTGACTAGGCCCGCGTTTGCAGCTGGCTGCGCCATCACTCCAGGTATCGACAGACGCAAAGCCCTAGCAAGATGGCTGAGCAACATCTGCTAAGCTACCATCAAGTCCAGCATGGCAAGCTACGGCGACGGAAGGCACTGACGGGGGGTACCACCTGAGCATGACACCTTGACACCTGAGCCCTGCAGGTTGTTGATTGATGTTGATTGTGACACCCGACTCGTCGGGTGATGTTCTTGTACTTTCGGCACCAATTTTCTAGTGGCTGTTTCGGCATTTTACAGAAAGCCTCAGGTCGAGGGTGTAGAGTCAACGGCTTGCGCTGCATGAATGCTTTCCTTTCTCGCAACACCAGTATGGACCAGTGATGTTCTTATATGCCGAGCCCATGTCGCTTATCATCTGTTGAAAAGGTACTCCGCCGGTTTGAGGAACTGTCAAGTCGTAGCTCCTGAAACGTCCTTGAATTATCTTGAATTCCTGGACAACCCTCCAGTCACGTTTTCTTCAACTGTATATTTCAAACTGTTGACTGGCAAATTACACAATGGGAATGGCAACTTCATTTCCTGGCTTCGTCTTTGGGTGTACCGTACAAAAGCAATGCCCTCCAATGCACATCATCACACAAGTGTGACTTGCTTTGCTTTAAAGAAATCCCAGTGACGATCGAAGATATGCTGCATGAAACATCATGTCATGCGTCGGATTAAGCATAACCAGTTCCTTTGAGGGGCGAGTGTGCCAGGTGCCTGTTTGATGATCGCTTGCAAATCAGCCTGCCAGGACATGAACACGATCATGAACATATGTTACCACACCGCAATTTGTGTGCAAGTCCATTTCCGTTCCAAGCTCCTTGTCGTTTGCGTGAGATGAAATATTGAACATAAGTGAAAAACAATGGACTTGGGACTGCTCTGGATGAACAATAAATTTTGCAACTTCATTGAACATAAGTGAAAATCTGGATGTGGCTCCAAAAGCAATGGACTGCACCTGCAGATCGACTCGTGTTCCGTCTCCGTCTCGGCCTTGGAGGGATTGAGCCCGACGGCACGCACCAAGTTCACGATATTCCGACGCGTAAGCGCCTCAGAGCGGCGCATGAGATGCCCAAAGCTGGCTGTGACGCAGTTGATGGCAGTTGCCGCCCGGAGTTAAAGCAGATCCATCTGATCACACGCTTGAACAAAGTCGCTTCGTCGAAGACTATGACAACGGGACCCCACGAAGTCCTTCCCGCCCCTTCTTAAACTTCACACTTCGGCTGTTCACTTATGGACATGCTTTGTCAGTAGGGATAAACCCTTGAATACCAGTACCCCATAATATCCCAACCTATTGCGGCACAGAGCACTGCTACGTGTCCATGACTGTGCTTTTTGTTTGTACAAGGTGACTGCGGTCAAGCTTTGTCAAAGCTATGGTTAAAAATCCACGTTCCAGGTTGTAGAACTTTCTAGATTATACTGCATCGGATGTCAACAGATATGGATTTTGGTGGTTGGTGTCGCTGAGCACGAGCTGAAGCAACCACTCCATGAAACCGAGGCATGTATCAGACACGACCTGTTACTCATGTGTAACCTAAAGGATCATTTTATCTACTCTAGCATAATGAGCATGCTAGTAATGCAATGCCTTTCATGTTGCATCGTCTGCATCACCAAACTTCCAAACATCACCTCCATTGAAAAGTAAAAAACACCAGCAGCCCTAAAGACTCACTTCGTTTGCAAACTTCAGCCTAGCCTATGCTACTGGGTTTCGAAAAAATAGTCTCCAGCCCAGTGCGTGCTTCGTAAAAGCTTTCGTCATCCCTGCGCACGACGAAAGCTTTGGCAACTGCTCAGCTTGGGTACGCCATCCAGGTCTTCCATGTATTCATCAAAGACCTGGCGTGCTTTCGTCATTCTTCTCTCGCACAACCATCAACTCACTGGAAAATGCAAGCCCTCCAAAAAAGTAAGAGAATTGAATGGATGGAACAGAATCTCACAAGCCCTAACCTCCTAGATCTCATCAATCATCCAGCAAAACCCATCCGCGCCCTTGCCGTCATCGGCTTCTTCTGTCAGTGCCCTAGCTCACCAACAGAGTTCTTTGAACTGGTGAAACTCATTTCGCATTAAATCTATGTATGTCCACATCGTTGAGGGGCTATATATTCATACAACCGATACAGTATCGTTCATGTTCAATGCCTCCAGCTGTTGCGAACGGTTCAGGCCGTCAACGATGGCAAAGGATCAAACATCTCAGAAAACAAACCAGGACAAATGGGCACTGAAAAACACAGGAAGACTTCTGCGGTGCCTGTTTGAACTCCAAGACTTGCTCCTCGGTGAGGTTCAGCTCCTCGCTTGGTGGCCAATAAAATAACCTCAACCTTGTATGCTGGGAAAAAAGGATGCTCAAAATATATGTTCCAATTACATTCTAACACCGATTCTACACCTGAACACTTGAGAAACTCTCGGATTGCGAAATCGCCTCCCCTGGTTTTGTTTAGGCAAAGGGATCATTTTGGGTTGGGCCAGTGAGGTCAGGAGTTCCTTTACCCTCAAGGCTCACCCTGGGGGTCAGGTCTCACTTTATTGTTGCCTAAGTGAAACTTGCAAAATCTGGTGCAAAACACACACCCTTGGCTTGAGTCTGTTGAAAGCTTAATTATTGGGCAAGCTCTCAACCAACAAGAAGTGACGCATGAAAGAGACTGGCCAAGCGGCTGTTCCGTTCCCACCTGCTGCAGGCGCAAGCAAGTGTTTGACCGGCTTTACCGGCTACGGCGGGCCTCCCATTCCCGCCCTAAACTCCTTGGAATAATAAGCCAGCTCATCCTCAGACAGTGGAACTGGAGTCCATGACATGGCTTGGTCTGCAATGCAGGGGATCAGCAGAAATGCCACGTCGAACCTTCCCAGCATGTTGGAGACTCGGAGTTGTTCGCAGAGAGGGCTTAGGCTGCTTATAGAAGTCTGGAAGGCAAGTCTCGGTGCGAGTTACGGCTAAACCATGCTAAGCCTGTTTTCAAGCGGCCGCTACTATGCAACCATGTCGTAGCTACTAGCAGTGCGGTGCATTTCAGGGTTGAATCTCTAATCTTGAGCAAGCTGTGGTCACGATCCAGGAAGCTGAGGACTGTCCAAAGGTCAGGCCAACCCACGACCTTCTTGTTGGGGACCCAAGAATCAGCTTTCGTCTCATGCAGGCATCCATCCTGTTGTTGACATGCTGTTCGAATCTTCATCCAGAATTCCTGCAAGTCTGATCCATGAGAGTTCAGGAAAGTGAATGCTCTCAATAATTCCTTTACTTTATTTTACTTTCATTCAGCAAGCTTGGCAAGCTTTGCGGTTTTCTTTGAAATCTATTCGCCTCCTGTTGCGAGAGAGAATCCATGTGCTCTCAATTAGAGCACAGCAGGATTCTGTCAATCTCACCGGCTGACAGACTAATTAGAAGTCTGTTTGTAAGATCTAAAGGTTCAAAGATCTAATTGGGCACGGGTGGCATCGGTCCTGCAAGCAACATCAGTTCGCATCCGCGACACTTACGACCGCCAGGAGGCGTTCAGAGGAAGCGCAAAAAGCACGAGCCAAGGGGCCCGGAGGGGGGGGAACATCCCGTAAAAATAGAAAAACAAAAGCGATGAAAGACTGTACACGGAGGACATGCGACGACCATCATGAGCTCAACAGCAGTGTGGAACACTGAATACTGCATATATCTGCATATGGCAAACAACTACACATGCTTCATTCCAAAGCATCAACTGATTCTTATCGTCACGTCGCTGCAAAATCACCCTGTTGGCATCTGTTGGCTCATTCTCGTCGAACTCAACGACTGGCCGAGTTCGCCACGAAACATCTCTGGTCTCCACCGAACAGGCGGAGTGAGTCGTTTGCGCAGTCGTTGGCGCAGTCAAGTGCCGCAAGTTCGCTCACTGGTCTGCCAAAGCCTTGGCATCGGCCTCGCTCCGTGGCGGGGAGAGGGGCGCTCAGGAACTGCTCAGCTGATCATACCTCTTGATCAAATATCTGTCCATCCGCATCCTGTGTCATGACCACCTCTATCATCAACGAATTTTGCAAAATCAAGCAAGACACAATCTGTCTGAGTCCGTGTTCCCTGAAACGAGTGACGTTTTTCCACATCCAAGGAAGATTGGCGATACTATGTGATACTCAAGAAATGTTTGCATCGAAGCTTTGAAGCACGAAGAAATGCCAAACAGTATGACTCAAAATCATCCCTTTTCCGAGGCTTCACCTCGACGGAACATCTGGCTCGAGAGACTCAAGTTGCATGATCCGCAGGCGGTGCATTACCCCACGTGCCCCACATCCCAAAATCAACCGCTTTGCTCGGGGAGCGGGGAGCGCCTTCTTGGGGTTCAGCATGTCCTCAAGTTGGCAAAACCAAAGTACTAACGGCTAGACCCAAACAAAAGGGCTGCGGCCAAACCGTGTTGGCACACAGGTCGCTCTTAAAACCAATCACGTCCTTGGCTGATTAAACCAATGATGTCTGGGTCCTTTGAGCGTGTGCCAAAACCCCTTGTTGACGAAGAGGACTTGATTCAACAAATTTGCATAAATTTGCCACTTTGGGAGGGGGCCCTATCGCTTGTTCAGGCGCCAGCAACACATTCGACACAGCTGAACATACCCGAAAGCTGATTTGACGTTATCGCAGTTTAAGGGAGCCAACCTAAACTGGTCATGTACCTGTAAGCATTTATTCAGCAGGCGATTATTTCACGCCACTCTTTACTGGTCATGACCTGCTCGACCAACATGTGATCCTTTCGGATCCTTATCTCCCGCTGTCCTCGGTGATCACGAACAAATTTTTGTACTCAAGGTCCTGGAAAGAATGCTTCTTCTACAGGCACTGACTCACTCCGACACCTCAGACTCGCATTTTTAAGGTCCGCTTCAGAGGTCCGCGTTGACACCGCTGTCCTCCCGATCACGGCCACTGCCGTACCACTCGGGCGGATTCGCCAAGCGAGCGGGCCTGAGAGGCCAAGGTCTCTGCAGGGACCCGCTCGGTGTAGAGCGTTTTTTTTGGCAAAAGCCGTGTTCGGGGTCCAGTTCTTTCTGGCCATACCCAGCAGCCCAGCGTCACCAAATCCAAGACACACCAATTTTGGGGTATCTGGAATCTGCGCTGACCACAAATGTGAACAGTCTTGGCACCTTTTTGTGACAACATCGATTCACCCATCCCATGAATGATCATGAATCTCATGTCTTGCTCATGATGTCTCATTCGCAGATCTTCAGGTCTCCCGGGCTTATCTTTGGATTGCCATGGGATCAATCCCATGAGCCTCATGTGCCTGGTCGTGCAAATTTGTGCAATCACGTCTTTGGGATCTGTGAAGACATAAATGCTATCGCAGCACAATTTAAGCATCCAATGTTAAGCAGGCGCAAGTGTCCAAAGCATCCAAGGAAAGCTCGCCTGGCCTCTTAAACACACGCTCGGAGCCTTTCTTCAGATACTCGAAATGGATCTGAGAAGGCTCTTCAGCCAGGGTGAGTGACCGTGAAACATGCGGGAAAATGGATATCAGTTCTTTGAGAAGTGCTGGGGTACGACGGATTCTTTCGAGTGGTGTTTCAAGAGAGCCGTAAAGCTTTCCTCCAAGGCTGCGACATTGGGTGAGTCATACCTCTCCCACCACACGGAGTGAGGCAAGCCACCCTTCATGTCCATATGGACGATGACATGGTCACCTCGCAAACCAAAATCAGCTCATGGAACTAAAGCTTTGCATGGAACTCATGTGGGTTTCTCCCTTGGTTTTCGCACAAATTTGGCCCGGTGCCCTCTGCACTTGATTTCCCTTTGCCAGCCTTTGTGACGAAAAACCCGACCTGGTGACAAATGATCTCCAGGTCCAATTGCCCAGTACTTTCCAGAACCTCCAAGATCTGGCGATGTGTCAAAAACATCACCATGTCACTATTTAAGGGGCAGGTGAGAAAAACTCCGAACTTGCAAGCTCTTAGTCATGAAACATCATAAAACACCGGAGCTCAATCACGGCAATCATTCAAATCCAGGCCGCTGATGGTTCAACGCGGACCGCCACCCAAGTCTTATAGAAATATAGTTTCAGCTTCACAGCCATGGTCGCAGCAAAGCTATTTTAAAATGTGGTCACGGACAAGTTGCGGCGCCTTCATCGTCAGGTCCAAGAATTTCATGGCCATCATTCTGAAGAGCAATGGCGGCCAAGAATGAAGACTCTATATGGCACATGAATGAGCACTGAGCACATAATTTCTCGTGTATATATATATATATTTAGAGCTTATATGTTGTTTAACGTCTGGGAAGGGATGCTGGTCAAAGTAGAAAATGGAGATCCCTGATACGGATGAGATGAGGACTTGTCATTGAACCCCCTCAAAATCCAAGCTCTTCAACGGTTCTTCGAAGAACCCTCGCAAGTCTTGTTTTCCTTCAGCTTTCAAATCTTTGTTTCTCCGACCGATCTCCTGAGTTGCCAGATTTCTCTCTGGATGCACCGCAGCCTCAGGCAACCCTCGACTCGCCGCCCATGAATGGTTTTTTGTCTCCAAACAAAGGGACTCCAAAAGCCAGCATCAGCAAGGAAAAATCTGGAGGACTCCGTCCAATATAAAAACCCTCTGCTGCATAGTACATATGAGGGTTGAGTGGTCCTGACATTGATATTATGCGTTGCTGTGTTGCTGTCGCTCCTGCAGCGACACCTTGGGCATTCACTGATCGCAAGACTAGGCCTGGGAGCTGTGCCAGCCAATTTCGCTCCAGCAAAATCTGGATGGTTTCAGTTCCGCTGTCACCAAGGGTGATCTCCTCCGAACCACGCTGAAAGGGCATGAACACCTGCACTTGTGATATGTTCCAAGCGTGATCAAGCTTGGAATCGACTCGCTCATCCTCCAACCGTTTTGCGAACCCTTTTGCTTTCCGGACCTTGCAAACCTTGCCATCCAACCACTATGTGGGGCGTGGCCGCGCGTGGCCGAGGAGTCTGAGCAAGATCCGGCTCTTAGCTTCGGTCACTTAGCAAGCCTTTCGGGCCCGTGGCCGGGCCAAGAGCCAAGGGGCAAGCGAGGTAGGTCTTAAGCTCTGACAAATCGTTGGCAATATTAGGCAATGCAAAAAATGAACAGAGCGCTGGCGCTACTCTTGCAGAAGACATATATCCTTTCTTCATGTTCAGAGTGCGTGTGTGTGTGTGTGGGTACATTCTGTCTGTCTGTCTGTCGGTCGGTCGGTCGGTCGGTCGGTCGGTCCGTCGGTCCGTCGGTCCGTCGGTCCGCCGGTCCGTCGGTCCGTCGGTCGGTCGGTTTGTTTGTGTGGTTCTTTATTTTTTCTTTGTTTGTTTGTTTGTTGTTCAACTGTGGATATTTTGTCCTGCCAATAGGAGGTGGCAAGGCCATTCTCATCGGTCTCTTTCTTCATCGCCTCAGCTGCAAAATGTCACATGCGCAGCCTCCGTCCGTCAGACTTTGATGACGGATGTGTTTGGGATGGCTTAGCAAAGTCCTCGATATTTTTTCAAGATTTGGTGCAACACATTGTCTGATGTTCGCGCCTGGCAATCTTTGAAGCCGTTCCACGATCCAACCTTGTTCCAAGCAAAGCCACCAAAGCGCCGACTGCGTCTGAATTCTTCAAGCTGAATGCTGCCACACGCTGCCTAAGGTGCTTCCCTTGAAGGCAGCCAAGTCACAATGAAGTAGTTGTGATCTTTGGCCCGCTCCTGGCGCAGATTTTATCTTTTCACTCTGTGAGTGAGATGGAGCCAAGGCCAAGCAGGAAGGTGAAAGAGAAACTGTGAAACTGTGAAACTGAACCCCCAGCGATTGTTCATGGTCCTTCCATTTGTAGCCTTCAGGGACAAACCAAGGGGATGCATAGGTGCGGGGACAGCATGAGACCAATGCCCCTGGTGGCCCAAGAAGTCGCTCCTCAAAGTTCACTTCTTCCGACCGCAAGTGTTCCCAACCTCACCAGCTGGCCATCGATACCCGAGATCGACCCAAGCGACCACGGTGCTTGTGACGAGTGGAGACGACGGTGAGAAACGGTACTTCTCAGACATGCATATCACATGCATGTTTGATCATTGTTGCATCTTAGGGGATCCATCAACACATTCTTGCATACGTTGTCGGCGTATCCTGCCAACTTTCATGTTCATCTGCCATTGTCTCTGTCTTTTCTAAGTGCCCTGCTGATGCTTCTCTTATCCTGTTGTCAGCGCGCGGCTTGTGAACAACACAAACGCAATGTGTTCCATCATATTCAATACCTGTGCACTCCGAAGGTAAGACAGGAACTCCATCGCCCTCCATCCTGTTTGTATCCCTTCCACGATCTTCATCGACCCCTGTCCCTACCATCGTGCATCGACCATCCTCTCCACGTCGAACTCGTCGGTGGAAGGTGATCCGGAAGACGTCCCCCACCTGGGCTGATGCGGTGCACAGCTTCGGTTGGGCTGATGCGGTGTGACGGCCAATTTTTCAATGCCGACTAGTGATGCCGACAGGTGGTCCGGAGACCCGCCCCAAAAGGAAGAATGCCTAGTCATCGTCCATTGGAATTCCATGTAGGTAAATGTTCAGATCTGTTCATACGTATCTGTCACCACGACATGCAAAATATAGACGATATGCCACGTATCTGTCCAATCACCATGAGTTCAGTTCTGTCTGAAGCTCAGTTTGAGACTGAACCTCAAATCGATGATCTCTTCAAGTGAACATCTGGATCAATCAATCTAGAATCTCTGGACCGACTTTGGGCATGGCAAATGCATCGTCATGGCTCATTTAGGACACAATAATTGGCGTTCCTGCCTCTTCCAAAAGGTGGAAACTACATGAAAATAGGGTGGTCTTCCCCATCTCCCAATCCATCCACTTCCGTTCTCTTTTGGTTTTCACAGAAACAAACAGGTTCACGAAATCGTGTTCGGTCGCCTCTCCATTGAGCTTCCAGTAATACCCTTGGCCACGATCGTCTGGGCCTAAGTCTCCGCAGGTGGGCGATTCTCGCTTTCGGGGCCACTGGCATGCCACGGGGCCACCGATGCTGCTTAGCATAGGTCTCGGAGGGTGACCAATGGCCATCTATCTAAGCCGCTATGTTGCGATCGAGTTTGGGATGTGGCTGGACCACTCATTGTGTCTAATCATAGCAGGAACCGAGGGGCTTGAACACTGCACCGTCACGTCACTGTTGCCTTTCATTCCACATGTTCTCTTGCACACTCACATGCTGCAGCTCATAACTATATAAAGTACCTGTTCGGAAGTTTTGCGGGATGCTCACATGCTCAAACACACTCTGAGAATATGTGACCATGTCGTGACGACCTGCCATCACTCTGCCAAGATGCCAAGGATGTTGTCATCCTTCGCCCAACGACGGGCCACGAAAACGAAAGAACATGAATGCACTTGTATGTAATTCGCTGCTCGTTCAATCAACTCCCCAACACAGATTGAAATATTTTGAAATCATCCATGGAACCACAAAGCCTACTGAAACCCGGTTTTGATGCAGAAGCTCTTCCTATTGAAGAAGCTGGGCCTCATCCGGATAGAAGCCCTGATCGAAATCCCCTGGCCAATCGACTGTTCGAGGTCTTTCGAGGGCGAGTTCGGCACAAGTCAAACTCATCGAATGCGCTTTTGAGGGACAATAGTGGTCGCGAAATACATAGAAACGGTGTCCAATACGTTATTAGTGGGGATCTACTTTTCTATCTATGTAGGATCAGGGGCAGGGGTTTATATAGAGTTGATGTCTTGAAAAGTGCTCTGTGCTGGAAGACGAACCACATGTCTGCAGGGCGGTCACGGTAGATCTGGAAGTTGCTCGGGCTCTTCAAGATCTGAACCTGGAGACTTAGCGACACGATTCCCTGCTTCTCGTGCAAAAGAAGCTGAGGTGTCCAACATTTCAGCTTCTTTAAAGTACATTTGGGGGTTATATAAAATGTTCCCCCAAGTTGGTATGTTCCCACAAATGCCTCCACTTCTGTAGTTGTTTTAGTATGTTTTAGTGGTCAAACGTGTTGTTCCCCAAAAAGTAGAAACTTATGTTTTTTGCTTTGCTGTATTGGTGCAAATGCGCAGTGAAACTTGTTCACCGCGGACGTGCAAAGGCAACCAGTGAGAATGCAGGGTTGATTCTTCGCAAAGAGCGGGTTCGATTCCACAGTGTCAGTGAGCGGGTTCGAGCACTTTTTACACGACCGACTTGAAATAACTACTTTGCGATTGAAGAATAGAAACCGTTGGTCTTTGATTGAAGTCGCTAAGGCGAAGGGTTCTTGCAGTGCGGAAGTCCCGCCTCTGCAGCGTAGACGCCAGTTTCCACCTCCTGAGCAACCGCAGTTTTTCAGCAGGAAGATGTGGCTGGTGCAGGATGGTCCCTTGGTACTTTTACATATGCAAAAGCAGCAGGCTGACTGAGCTTAGCAAAACAACTGAATAGAAGGCAAAACCCTTGGCGCATCTCAACAGAGGGAGGGTGTTCTGGCACCTTTTGCTTTGTTTCTGTATAATCAGAATAAAAAGATGTGAAATCGAACTGTTCCAAGAACAACAGAAAATCCACCAAAATTGTTTGTTCTTGGAACAAATGGCCTGAAGTCGATTTGACTCTCCCCCCACCTGCATGTCATTGAAGAACCAATGGCTATGATCACCTCGGTTTCGGGTTTCCCGAGTCGCGACCCGAGTCTTCTCTCAGCCACCTCCAGACACGTCCGGTGATGGTCGACAGGTCCAGTTTTTTGTTGATGTTGGGCAACATTTGTATATTAGTAAAACATGGATGTTGGGCACCAGTCTACACTGATGCTTCAGAACACTGCTTTTGGTATTGTTGGGCTCCCAGCCAATCACTGAAAATTTGTGCTTGAAGCGCCTGGGTCAAAGCCGGTCAAAGCAAGGGAATATAAACTGCTCATTAATTTAATATTCCAGCTCGACAAAATCCGCCCACACCGGTGCAGGGCGTGTTAGGGGCGGGTCAAGCTGGAATCATCGTCAGTCAATCATCACATCGTAATCAATTCATAGCTCTGCTAGGGGGGGGGGGCCGTTTCGGGGAAAAACGTCTTACGCCTCTTGGGCCAAGGGGGAGAGCGTTTTGGAGGTACACTATTTCTGCAAGAACCCAAACCAGCCAAAAACGGACACCCACGATGCTGAAAAACCCTCCTGACCAGCAACGCATAACCAGCATTATTGAAAAAAGCCCACGTAGCCTCAACATAGGGTCACCAAACGATCAGGCTAGCCTTGACATGATGTAATGTGGACTAACCAAGCGGGGGCAAGGCCACAAAACGGTCGAACTTGGAGCCTGAATTGGCTTTAACATGGCCACCAAACGAGCGAACTTGTGCGTAACTCAGCCGCAACATGGCCATAGATGCTGCGGCAAACAAGCCATCTCTTTGGACACCACTCCCGACCTCCCCTGTCCAGTCCAGCAGTCTTTGCCCAGACGACCAAAAAAAAAGAAGGTGTGGGCGGCGGTCGACGCGAAGCGTCAGGAATTAATTGCCATGTTCCCATATTGCAGGATGTCCACCTTCCTCGGACATCCTATATGTCAAGGTTTGACGAAATGCGGACGAAACCGGCCTGATCAGTCAATCAACAAGTGGGCTCCAGTGCAAGCACACTTAGAACATGGACGGCATGCACTCTTAGAACCAAAGAAAGCAGCATACTTAGAACATCATAGATTGATTTGACGGCACCTAAATATATATATATATATATGTATTTTCCCTTTCCTCCTCTCTCTCTTTCTCTCTCTCTTTCTCTCTCTCTCTCTCTCTCTCTCTCCCCCTCTCTCTCTCTCTCTCCCTCCCATCACAAGCGCCCATTTAAGGGCAATCCTTTGTTTGTCAAAATATGTTCTAAGTGTATATTATGTTGGACTATGCTCTTAGTGTAGCTGCTAGGGCATGGGATGTTCTTACTCTAGGGTTAGAACATCTGCCGACACATGCTCTTAGAACATCGTAACCTATACACCTAGAACGTCCCACCTGCAAAAAAGATATTCCAAAACATGTTCTAAGTGTATGTCTTATAGATCTTATAGTGTACACAGCAACATAAAATCCCACAGGTATGCCATAAGGTCCCCAATTGAATTATTACTCAAACAAAAGTAGACTAGAGGGTCTACTAACGAATTTATACCACTTGTGACCTAGGTCGTAGAACTTATCACCTCGGAAACGACAAATATCGAAAAAGTCTACGTGCCATAAAACGGCACATGTGGCAGTTCGACCCTCACCTAATCGACCGGCCAACGCGGCCAGCGCCGGCGTCTTCTGAGTTTGCTGCTTTTCGCCCAGCGGTGCGACAGCATCGGTACCTTTGGCCTTGGACCACTCGAGGCGTTTGTACCTGAAAACAAACGAGGCGCAGCTGGTGTCAGCAGTCAACAAGCAGCTGGTCAGCAGCGTTTTTTAAGGCGGTCTTTGGTCCAAAAGCGTTTGTTGCTGAGAGTTCCCGTTTCGAGTCTTACATGTCTTGCCCTTCTGTGATATGGAATCTTCACCCAAACTTCGGAGGTCACCCCCCCTGGACGTAAAGGCGAATCCGGTACCTGTGGCCAATCGGGAAGCGGAGGATACTGCGGCAACGGATGGATTCCCAATGACGCAACAACAAGCAGTCTTTTTTGAACACCCACTCTACTACACAGTCAACTGCGCATGGGTGTTAAACAATATATATATATATAATATGTCTTTTAAATTGGTATGTGATTTATTATGATAATGTGATGATGTCTCCGCACTTAGGCCTTCCAATGAGCTCAAACGCAAAAGATTGACATCGCACTGTGGCCCCTACTTGTCACCAGGTTGCCCTTCAAGGCCAGCATTCAGGTTCACAATCTGCAAAGCCCGGATTCAGGATTCTACATGCATCAGAGCCATTCACGAACACAGCCCGACGGACGGTGACTTACTGTTCCCACTGTTCCTCCAAAAGGAACCTACCTTTTGCATTGAAACTCCTTCACCTAATGCACCACCCGCAGCACCCGCCCCGGTAGAAGACATCCATGGCACCGGCATCTTGGTGACGTCATCCTCGGTCTGTGGAGGTATGTAGCTGCCACCAAAGGCGACCATGCATTCTGGTCCCTGCAGGACGCAGGACTCATCAGGTATGAACATCTTTGATGTGTGAGTCATCCGTACAGCCAAAGATCAAGTCTTGAAACCTCACACAAGCAGTTTCCATGTCTGTCCTTCAGTTTCACTTCCAAAGCTCTTCGAAATCAACGCAGATTTGGCCTTCACCAGCACACCACTTTCCTCCATGGCTTCGAACTGAGCCTCGTTCACCAAGCGAACCTGACCAAGGACCACTCGGAAGAGACACACCAGTAGCTGACCCTAGGAGAACAGCCTCTTTCACGCCCAAAACAAGAACAGTTTCATGAACACAACGTGTGCATTTCATTGAGCCTCTTCCTTCGCCCCAGAGATCTTCCAAGCTAAGGCCTCGCGAAGGTTTGGTGCCAGCTGGAGGCAGACTGATTCAGTGTGTGGCACAAAAGTCTCTATTGCCCAACTTGCATCAGGTTGCCTTCCCCAAAACATCAATGATGAATTAAGCCAGTTCTTTGATGTTCTTTGTACACCAAGTCTTATCCTCCATTCCCCCCATTCCATCCATTCCATCCATCTGGCTGTTTTGAAGGACCACTCAAAAACAGTTTCAGTTTGTCCTTTAACAGTTCCGCATCCTAAGCTCCCCACCTGTGGAACATCAGCCTCTGGCCCCTCAATGATGGATTCAGACATGTCGTTGGGATTGGCCGGATGAAGCACCTCGGGTCAGTGTGAAGATCTAGCTATCCAGAAAGAACACTGAGGAAAGAAAGGAGGGATATGAAGTGGTGGTTGCAGACCATTTTCTTGGCAGAGTACCGGGGGCTTAGTGATGACTTGCTACTCGTTGATCACAGCTTGTGCTGTGTCAGCTATGGCAATTAAATGCATGTGGATCAGCAACCTAGTTGTATCGAACGCTTTGGCTTCACTCGAAGTAACATAAGAGGCATAAGGCTGGAGCTGCATCACTCAAGCAGTACCTTGGGTTGTACCTTCTGTACTTCATCTGCTTATGTTGCTGTGCGCCCTCACATGCCCCACGTTGCAGCATCCTCCACTACCGTCAGGTTCGCTGGTGAGATCAAGGTCCAGCCACCCGGGCACCCCAGTTGCCTTGTCTGGATCTTCATCAATCCAAACCTGCCAGCGTACGCACCACAACCCTTAGATCAGGAGCCTTGAAAAGGTCTTGGATCGTTTGCTGCAAACTTCATGCACATGTTCCTTCCACCATTACATGAAACGACGTACTGTTGCAAAAGAGTTGGTCGTATCAGTCGTCTTTTGCTACACTACAGACTCTAAAGACTAGTTGCCGTATTAAACATATATTGTACATATATAATATATATATACATATCTTCACAAACGAAGATCGAGACTGACTGCCAAAGACTGACGGAGATCGTCCTGAAACTTCTCCCAATTGTTGTCGCCCATGGTAAGCCTTTGATTTGGGCGGCCAAATGGAGCCTTTGATTTGGATGAAACATCGAACACCCTACTGTATACATCTTACTACTATGTTCGAGTAACAAGAGCCCTCTTAAAAGTGCTCTTGGTTCTTAGCCATTGGGAGTGAAGTCCAAGATCTGAACGTCTGATAGCATCTTCAGATTGACTCGATCAACGTCAGCCGATCCGACCCCGTCAACTGAGTTGGCGACGTATATGCATAGACACCCTCTGATTCTTGAATCATCCGTCGCCCTTCGGTCCTGCCGTCTGCCAATAAAAAGAAGAGACCAATGTGAGACCAGTGCGGCTCTATTACAGTAGTGCTTACACATCTTGGATATTCACCATGCATGTCCTGTGATTGTATACAAATTATTAGACAAGGAGGGAGCACATCCACCCTACCTACAAACCGCTCACGCTGGTTTTCGCAAACCGGTGGTAAAGTCCTTGGTTCATCCTTTCAACTCCAGTTGAATTTCCAAAAATG
>CAXAMN010027694.1:894456-916007 GCA_963970005.1 Durusdinium trenchii
AAAGTCCTTGGTTCATCCTTTCAACTCCAGTTGAATTTCCAAAAATGCCCCTTTCCCTCGCCATCTTTCTGGCTCATGTGCTTTGCGCGAGGTTCAGGCACTTGATGCATGATACAGCGTTGATGTCGAGTCCAAAGGAGAAAGTTGATGATCCGTAGGGCCATCCACATCTGGTGTGCCAGGTCGCGACAGGAGAAGCAACGGGGATCTTCTTGTTGGCATGCACGCAACCCTTGGTGATCACCGTCGGTGGTAGGAGGCCTTGGTTCTTCTTAGAAATCTCCTCCCACCTCACGATGGAGTCATCTAGCTTCTCTTGAGCCTTCTTCAGGTGGTCAATCTCCAGCTTGAGCTTTCTCTCGTATTCGGTGGACTTCCCCTTCTTCGTCGTCTTGTCGTGCTCGATCTGTGTGTTGGTTGTGCCCTTCGGATTGTTGGGTTTGGCCATCACCGGCATTGTCTCGAGAGCTTCTTCGGCATATTGGAGGATGATGTTTGATTTCCAACGACCCAAGTAGGCTACTTGTGGGACTTGCCAGCCCCTGCGTATGTATTGCAGGGCGCCCGATCTTCTCCCGGAGTGTCCGGAGACTGCTCTGCCAAATAGGTCTCTCCAAGCTGCGATGATCTGGGACTTCTCGATTGGGTCGGAGGTGTCCCCGTGTACTAACTTGTCCTCCTCGATGGGTACTGCGTCAAGGGCTGTCTTGGTGACCAAGAACGCACAAGGGGTGGACCAGTCACAATCACCTTCACAACAGCATTGTAGGGTTCTCTTGACTCCCAGCCCTTCTTGGTCGCCTTTCGTGATCCTCAGGTTCAGGGCCACGATGCTATCCTTCTCCTCGATGGTGATGTCCTCCTTGTAGATGGCTGCCAGCTCTACTTCCCTCAACATCCATACCGTCGCGAATGCGAACATCAGCGCTGGGTTGTGGATCTGGCCTGCCTTCTTCTCGTTGACTTCCTTCCTGCACTTCTCCATCCACAGGTCTTCCGGCACTTCTGCCGCTTTCTTCGTCGGGCCTCGGGCTCGCTTCAGTGCCCTCGTCACCTGCGTGAACACTCTCTGCAGCTGGTGCGTCCAAGGCTTGCCCTTCTCGATCAGGAGTTGCTTGTATTCGGACAGGTAGGTGCCACCCGCCTTATAGTTCGATTCCTTGAGGACTGCGCCCACCTGCTCGAGGGTTTGTGGCAGCCAGCAGTCGGGTCCGCCCCATACTCCCAGGCCATCCAAGATGCCCTCCACAGTCTTCCTGACCGAGGCTTTGGCTTTCCTTGACGAGTTTGCATAGTAATTCTTCTGGAAGTCCTTCACTGCACTCTCTCCCCTTCCTTGATTCACCTTGAAGAGCTTGGCTGTTTTGATGGCTGCTTTCCACTTGAACCTTCCTCCCTTCAGCGTGTTCGCTTTGGGCGGCTGGGGTAAGTCCGCTCATCTCGATCTTGGCCTCCCTCTCAGCAATTTACCTTCGGGTTGAAGTCGACCCCCCAAGCTTCGTCGAACTTTGGCTCCTAGCACCCTTCGTCCTGCTTTCTCCTCCTTGGTTTCCTTGGCGGAAAGAGCTTTCTTTTGGGGTGTCGCACATGATGAAGGCCTCTTCTTGTTCCTCCTGACCAGGTCGAGCAGACCCGCCCATTCACCGTCTCCCACTCCCCGGAGTAAGGAGCACGTGATGGCGAGCTCTGCTCCGAGGTAGTTCAGGGTGGTGTTGCTGTTCGAAAACTTCTGGGTGAGTGCCAACGCAGTCACTGAGTCGGACTGGATGTTGATGGCCACATTCACCGAGGTGAGAAGCTTACCCCAGTGCTTGAGTGCTGCTCCTTGGGAGCTCGAATCGCCTAAGGCGAATCCCAGCGTTTTGGCATCCAGTTCGCCCACCGGCGAGGCCATTGCTTTGGTCACGCGGCCGTTCACCAAGAGGATGGCGCCTAACCCCAGTGGGGATGCGTCGGTCATCAGGGCGACTTCGGCCTTGCCACTCTTGTAGAGGTTGTACTTCCTTATGGGTTTCTCCTTCGCCGCGGCCAGGTACGTCAGGAGCCATAATCTTGCCCTTTCCACTCTTTCACTGGGACCAAGTGGTCCTTTGGCCTGTCATCCTGGCGTTTGGCCCTCCGCCC
This sequence comes from Durusdinium trenchii, assembly GCA_963970005.1. Lineage (NCBI taxonomy): Eukaryota > Dinophyceae > Suessiales > Symbiodiniaceae > Durusdinium > Durusdinium trenchii. Next base: position 896,581 of record CAXAMN010027694.1, read on the forward strand.
AGCCTCAATGCCGCTTGCTTGATCGGCTTCGTGCGAGTAGAGGACCGCGTAGAGTGTCGAAGTGACCCACCTGGCCCTTGGTAGCACGCCTGCCAGCCATGCCACGCGGCCCGCTGCTTGCCTCAGCTCGTTGACTCCTATCATGCCTTTCCGGTCCCATGCTTCAAGTTGTTTGCACAGTTCGTCAATGAAGCGTTCAGGGAGCGTGACCATGAGGTAGTCGTAGTCAGGAGCCACCAACTTGAACTTCACCCCTATCCAGGTCACATCAGCGGACCGTTCGCCTTTCTTCAGTGAGAGGCGAAGGCCGAGGGCGGCCATCGTCGTGAGGATGCAGCCCAGCGTCCTGTTCCGGGTTGCTAGCCTTCCACACAGCACCCAGAGTGAGTCGTCCAAGTAGACTTGATGCATGCCCTTCTCCGCCGGGATGATCGACTGGATGAGCCTTGCTGTCATGGCGGCTACCCTGCTCCACGTCAATGGGGCTGTTTTATATCCGAACAAGAGTGCCACGAACAGTAGCCAGTGTTGTGAGTCCAGCGCTGGCGTGAGGCAATGTCCCTTCTCCTCTTCTGCGATGGCCAGATGCATGAACGCGTCGGACACGTCTATCAGCACCATCTCCATCGTCCTTTCTTGGGGCGTCGGTTTGTCAGCGCGCAGAGCGTGCATCTTTCTCAGCATGGCGATGGCGTCCGCGGGCCTCGGGAGTATCAGCCTCTCGGGCAGCACGGCTTTGCTGTTACCTCCCGATCTTCTCAGGTCGATGATGATCCTCCTCTTCTTCGACCCGTCTTCCTTCGTCTTCACGATGAGGCCCAACCTGGACACCGTGACGCCCTTGAAGCCCGCCTCCTCCGCTTCTGTCTTCTCGATGGGGATGGCATACCCTTGCTCCACCAGCCTGTCGATCTCCACCTTCGCGTCGGCTTCCTGCTCCCGGACCGAAGTGTAGTTTCCGATGTCTTCCCTGAGACTTTGAGCTGCTTGCCAGTCGTCTTGTCTCATGGGTGAGTCTTGCTTCAAGGCGGGCGGAAAGATGTTGCATGACTTGATGGAGCAGTTTATGCCCAGTGGCACCCCCGATTCGATCCACTTCGGAACTTCCACCTCCGGGTCATTGCCTCGCTTGCCCCAAGCTTCATATAGGTTCTGGTCCAGCGGAGAGGTGTAGTTCCATTTTCCTTTCAACTTCAAGGTCGGCGCTCCCTTCGCCCCCGTCAGCTTCTTCAGCTCCTCCTTCCACTTCTTCACCCACTTCTCCTCCAGGACACACTCTGGCGTGCCATACGTCTCTGCGACCTTCAGGCAGTGTGGATAGTGGTTGCAATGGCGCTCCCAAGCTCCCATTATCCTCCGGCCCAGATTCTGCAATGTCGGCATGCCTTCAACTACCTCCGCCGGGTTCTTCATGCCGCCCACGAAGACCTGCTGTTCGAACTTCTGCTCCTTCTTGGTGTCCACCTTCAGCAAGCCGTACTTTCCTTCACCTGCTTTCCAGCTCAAGTCCTTCTCCGTGGTCTCCTTCCGGCTCGCCCCAGTTCCCCTCCTCCTGCTCGGTGACCTTGGTCTCTTCTGGCCCCTTCGTGGTGATGTCGAACTCCCCCTCGGTTGGCGTTTGCTTCTTTCCCTGCTTTCCCTTCTACTTCGGCTCCTCCCTTTTTCGCTCCCTTCGCCTCGTAGTTCATCGCGGATCTGTTGAGGCAACTCTGAGGCCACCGCGTCCAGGTTGTGCGTCCTCCGGCTAGGTCCAGGTTCTGGCGACGGTGACAGCTTCACCCCTTCCATCCTCCGTTTCGTCCTCATCTCCGTGGCTGCAGCGTCCCCGGACGACAACCCATCGTGGAATTGCTCCAACTCCATACTTGTTGCATGGGTACTCGCCTGACTCCTGGGAGGCTTTCTTGCCGATGATGGCCCTGTGTTTGGCGTCTCCGCACTTGCATGAAGCGTTCATCTGCTCAATGCCGAAGAGGGTGCCCGCGAACTGTTGGGGTTTCCAGTGCCGATCACCTCTCGCTCTGTCAGCTTGATAGGCGCGCGTGTTGAAGAGGGAGACTTTCACCCCAGGCAGTCGAAGGAACCTCACCATTTCCGCCATGCCCCAAGCGGACACGTGTTCCTCGTGCTCTGAAGGGGGGCGGGTTCTCCATCGTCACCGGCTTGACCACGATGGCTGTCGTCGGGGTCTTGGCTATTTCCTCGGCAATGGTGGTTGAACGGGCCAACATCACCGTCCCTCTGTCGCACTCCTGTTGTTGTCTCTGGTCGTTCGACTTGCGGCCGTATGGTTCCGCCCTGGTTCGAACTGGTTCTGGAAGGCCTTCAGCTCGCCTGAACCTCAATCGGGAGTACGTAGAGCAAGGGAAGCCCGAGTGGTACCCGTCTATGAGCCCCTCCTTGGCCCACTGGAGGTGGGTCTTGTAGGGCTCGTCTGCGCAGAGATCTTCGCCCCAATCCTTCTCTGTGGAGATGACTTCAACCTTGAGGTTCCGCTTCTTCGCGATGCGATGGATCTCACCTCCAAGGGGGTCTCGGGGTCCCGCAAAATGGTGCAAGAACCTGAACTTCCTGGCGTGCACGTAGTCCTGTATCTTCTTGTCCATGTCCTGTTTGACCTTCTCTTCATGCCCTTCTTCTTTCTTCGAACCACCTCCGCCTGGATCTCTTGCGCTACCTTCGTCACCTTGTTCATCTCCGCCTTGTAGCCCAGAGCCTTGGGCACCTACTTCTTGTTGGTGCATTTGCTCGCTGGGTGACCCGGCGACCCGCACGAAGAGCATCTGTGAGCTCGCTTGGTGGTGTTCGCGCATTCCGCACCCGGTGGCAATGATCCACAAGGCGAGTTCCCGTTGTTCCAGGAGAAGCAAATACTCTCGGAGCCTTTGGTATTCTTCCCTTTCTTCCCTCCTCCTTTGCTTCTTTGACCTCGGTCTGCTCCTGAGTCTCCGCGGCTTTCTCGGAGTCGATGGAGTTCTTCCCTTTCGGATTGCCACTTTCGTTTCTTTGCTTCTTTTCTGTCCCGATTTGCTTGCCTCCTCCCTGAGGATGATGCCGCGGGTGAGGAAGATCCGTAGGTGCCTGACTCCATCATCGGTTGAAGTGCCTCCAGCCCGCCACGCAAGCTCCCTTGCGCAGTCGTCTCCTGAGGTGTGAGCATTCGACCACGGGCTCCTGAGGCTAACCACGTGAGGGCCGGGGTATGAATCTGGTCCTGCCAAAATTTCAGTTCCCCCGTGACCTGCTTGAACACCGTCTCCCATGGTTTCTTCTCGTCGAAACGGAACGGGGGAGCTTTCCCTTCCTTCGTGTCCAGGACAATCTTGAGCTTGAGCCGTGACAGGAGCTCTGACCTTGCCATCTCGTCCGCCGAATACACCAAATGCCAGGCGTCCGGGTAGAGCCTCGTCAGCTTCTCCACGAAGAGTTCGTACTATAACGCTTTTTGAGCTTAGTGGACTTATATCTTAACTTATAAGTAACTTATGGAGGCTGCCAATGTCATCGTTATGAGTAACTTACAAGTACTTGTAAGTTCCCCACGTTGCACCATTTCCAATTTTATTTTATTTTATTTTTAAAAAACGCCGCACCGCTTCGTTTCCAAATTTTCATTTTGGTCCGCGCCGTTTCCAAGTTTTTAAACAAATGTTTGTCAATTATTGACAGGCTATCGGGGTGAGGTAGCTGATGTTCTGTCATATTTTTTAGTTCGAGAATATCACGCGTTGTTGTTTTTGATTTTTGTACGCCACCATGGAGCCATGAGGTCCTTAATTAAGAAGACCGACAAAACAGCACCAACAAATTGGTTTGATTGTGGGCGGTTGTGTTTTTGGTGGCGCTTCTCGAGTTTATATAGCATCAGTGACAAGTTTATAATAAAAACTCAATGTAAATGGGGCACCTTAAGGTATTAATAAGTTTGTTTTCAAGATTAAAATTCAGTATGTCAGTCCGAGGCTCGCCCGGACAAAATTACCAAGAAACATGAGGCTCGCCCAAAAGAAACGTCGAACCAAACCAAGTATTGTGATGTATTGTGGTAAAACAACTGCACACATCCATGAAACCCCGTAGACTGAACATGGCAACAACCATCGCTAATGAATAGTAATAATGAATATGTTTATGTGTGTCATGGATCTTGTCAACCACTTAATGTTCGAATAATGTTGCCTTCACCAAAGCCGCTTCCCCAATCCCTCTCTTTTTCCCCCACACTCATCGCTCAGTTGGCAGTGGTGTCTAAGACAAATTTGCAGGGCGAGCCTCTGCTATGCATTAAAGAATGCAATCACACGTCCCCACGCCTCCTGTGGGTCTTTCTTCCAGCTAAAAGCTTTGTCCTTTTTTTCACCTTTTTTTGCACTCGCCAATTGCTAGATTTTGGGCAAGTGTAGATCCTGTAGTCGCCAAAATGGATGGGGTCTTGGGCCTCCACCCCGGGATACTTCAGATTGCACTTCGTTTTGGGTGATGTCTTTGGAGGCTGTTTCTCCTTCTTGGGTTTTTTGGCCTTGGGTTGTGCAGGGGATGTCTTTTTTTCAGTTTCATTTGATCGTTTGGCAGGTGGAGTTTTGTTGTGTTCCAACTGCTCTCGCACTTTTCTTTCCATCTCCTCAAGGCTTTTGTTAGGAGGTGTGTCGACTGGCAAGGCTTCAGCCTGCGGTTTCTCAGGCTCGGGTGTTGTTTCTGTGTTCTTTGCTTCCTTTCGTTCTGGGGCTTCACCCGGGTGCTCCTCAAGTGAGCCATCCATAAGGGCTAAGGGCAAGGGCCTTTTCCTTCTCAAAAGGCGAACCTCAGCATGCTGTTCATTTGGTAGTGCCAACTGGTTCCGCATGAACTCCATCAACTGTTGAGAAAACAGGTTTTCCTTAATGTAGTCATCTCGGTGGAAATTGTTTTTCCTTTTGTTGGACAAAGTCGCCCGAGTATTCCTGGCTGGGAGATCCTCTGCCAGCATTTGAAGCGCACCTATATCCAAAGGACACTTCACAGGTGTATCCCCGTCAGGGTAGGCTGTGTTGTAAATGTCCTCAGGCATTTCATGCGGGTACATGGGGTAAAGCAAGATGTCACTTCGTCGGGTCCTTTTTGTGATGTTTTTGGTCATTGTCTTGAAGTCTTCCAGCATGGATCTTGTCCTGTGATGTGCAACTATCAAATTTTCTGGAGGCCCTTGATGACCAGCCAAAAGTACAATGGAAAGTCCCAACACGCTAGTCACCTCACGTGGGCAGGTAAGGCCCAGTAGCCGAAATCGATTGCACACCACCTGGAGCTTCGTGTTTTGACTGTGGCTGGAACTTCGCAAGGTATTCCACTCCTCTTCAGTGAAATAATTTTCCAAGTACTTGTTGAGCTGAAGTTTGTTTTTTGCAGTCTGCCCTCCTTCGTCTTGTTCTCGAGGTTTGTCAGCTGTGAGAGTAAGCACACAGTCTTGAATTTCCCTTTGCATCCATTGGGGAATGTTGGCACCCTGAACATCTTTCAGCATTTGGGTAGCCTCAGTCATGGAAATGGCTGGTGTATTCTTCAAATCCGACAAGCAGCTTTGCAGCATGTTCTTTTGACTTTGCTGGACTTTGTCATTGCTCTCGGTCTCAACCCCAGACGACTTGAGAGCAGTGAGGAAGTCCAGCGTGTCCTTCAACCGTTTAGCAGCCATGGTGCAAATGGCTACCCAAATCCCCCAGGCGAGCCTTGGGAATCAGTTAACACCTTAACGAGCACAAAATGCGAGGGAAAACATCGATGCTGTACATGCAAGAGCCAACAAACATTGAACATTAAAGGAAACATGTCTGTGTGGAATTGTCGATGCACAGATGTTAAATTGAATGCTTGAAAGACATACCCAAAGACACACAAGCTGGCTGGGTCCTTTTTCCCACCCATGCGCCTGTCAAAGTCAAAATTCATCTGTGAAAAGCGATGCGCAATGTGGCGTTTGCTTTTGTGGCTCGAATCAGGAGCTGGAGGACGATAGGAAATTGTACTTGTAGCGCTGGAGGGCGGGCTGCTTCTTCATAGTTTTTTTCACCTTCTTTGTAGTCGACTTGGGGCTTTTGCGAGCTGCAGGGCGCTTCATTCCCTTCTGCTTCTTAGTCTTCCCCTTTTTTGGGTCTTGGGCTCCTTTTTTTGCACACTCCTCCATGTAGAGGTCGAACCGCTCCAAACAGCTTTGGCACCCATCGATGTTTCCTTCGGCCTGCAAACTTTTGGTGATGCTGTCCTTCAAAACTAGAAGGATCCCATGTAGCACAGCAATCAAAAGTGGTACAGGGTAGGCATTCCCACTTGCCTTGATTCTCACAGTGTCTTTGCTTTTTAGGAGGACATCCTTCCCAAAGCCTTGCAACACCATGCGCTCACTTGGGTGCAGGAAACGAAAAAACTTCCTGTCCTGGTCTTTTTTGTCGAAGTCCATGCTGGAAACAAACAGGTACTGGTTGTTCGTTGTCAGGGTGGGGCAAAGGTTGGTGGTATATCGCCGTTGGTAGACTTTGCCGTCTGCCCTGTCCAATGGGAACACTACCAGGTCAGAATCTTGGACCTCACCCTTTTCCAACATAGTCTTCAAACATTTCTCCGCGTCCTTCAAGTTTTGTGCCATTACTTTTGTCAGCTTGGATCTCGATGTGCAGGGTAGGTCCGGGCTCAGGAACTCATGTAAAGTTTTTTCACCAAATGGCTCCAGGGCAGGTGGGACCCCATTGGGAAAAGAGCTTTTCCTCACTCCCCTCAAAAACACCCTGACCCGCTGCTGTGCCAAATTAAAGTCAGATGCCTGCAGCTGTGTTACGTCCCAATGGAATTCACACACTTCCCGGGTTAAGATCCTCAGGACTTGATCCATGAAAGACTCTTCAAGTCTTTTCCCCTTTTGTACAATGCCCTTTACATTCTCTAGGCATACTGCATAGAGGTCGCCAACCTTGACCAAAGCAATGACAATGCGCAACACTGCCACAGACACTTCAGCCCTGCAGTCGCTTTGTCCTTGATGATTTCCGTTTCCAGCCCATGGTGGGCATGGAGGCCCACTTACAAGCAGGTCGACTGGTCGCTCCAAGTCTTGGAGCGACGCTTGGCATACATCCCCAGCAACTTTGCCCAGGTGTAGTTCGCAGCCAAGGCTGGAAAGGTGATCTCGGTAGCGGGCCTCAAGATCATAAACATTGCAGGCCTGCCACTTTACAGACAAGGCCTTCAGAGCTTCCCCAGCCCCATCAATGCCAACACAAGGCATGGCCACTCGCAATGGCCTTTTCCAACCTTTGATGGGTACACATTGTTGTGACCACTTGTTAGGTTCAAGGGCTGTCCTCACCCCTTTGCTGGAAGCCGGTGCCATGGGTGGGAAATTCTAAGTGGGCGAGCCTCACTACACACTCACACAAGTCTTGAACAATAAGTGGCAAACACAATTTGGGACCACTTTTTTGTAGACGTGTTAAATGCTGGGATCAACGATGTTGTTTTGTTTGCTTAGCAAAGCTGAATATTTTTCCACTCGGGTTTGGTTGTTTTGTATCCACCCCAACCCCCCTGACAGCGCACACACGTTCTTATGAACTTTTTTTTGTCATTGCCTGCGCCCCATCGCATACCATTTGATTTGGTAAAAGCTCTTGCACAGTTGCAAAAAGGCATTGCATTAAAAAAACGCATCGCCAAGCAACTTCTTTTAACGGGTCAAAAAAAAATGGACCCTCTCAAGCCTATATATGGCATATTGTATCTTACTTCTCTGAAGCAGGTGTAGGTTCAGAGTTTTGGGTCGGTGAAGCAGCTGGGGATTCAAACACTTTAAGCCTTTTAAGCTTTGCGGGCTTGAAGTCACCAAGATCTTCACTGAGTTGGGCAGACTTGTTCATCTTGTCCGTCTTGTCCTCCTTTGTTTCCATCTTGTCCTTGTGCTGGGCTTCCGCTGCTTTTTCTGCCAAATATGCTCGCCATGTTTTGTCCCAAGGCTCCCAAACCTCCCAGCCCTCAGCAAGGGCAGTGGAAGCTGAGCTTTCCTCATCTGAAGAATCAACTTCGCCCAAAACTAATGTTCGCTTTTTCAAAAGTCTTTCGATCTCGTTCTCAGCTTTGCGTTCTTTCTTGGCCCCTTCCATTTGATCAACTATATGTTGTTTCAAAGCTGATGCAGGCGAGCCTTGCATTTTTTTGAACCAAAACTACACGGGACTGTGCATGGTGTGATGTATGTCTTAGTGCAATCGAACGTGTACCCGCTTCAACATTCTTGGAGGTCACTTTCAACCACATTTGGCGAGGAAGATTAAACATCCAGGAAAACATCAAGAGTGTGGTTGAAGAATGAATATTGACATCTAGTTTGGAACCTTAGCCAATCCTTTGTTTCACTGTCCAATAGTATGGTTGCGATACATTAGGTAAATGACACCCAACTTGGGTCATCTCTATTAACAACTGAGGCTCGCCCAGTTGAAAACACATGTACGTCGACTTGCAATACTGTTTGAAACATGATATAAGTTTATAGGGTGAACAGGAGTCAACAAATCAATATAGGCTTTTATGTGGCCATGAGCTTGGCGTGATACTCTGTTGATTCTTTCGATATAACCCGTTATAACCCTGATATGGCCCTGATATGGCCCTGATACGGCCCTGATACGGCCCTGATACTCTCCTGATACGGCCCTGATACGGCCCTGATACTCTCTCACGATACTCTCCTTTTGTTGAAAATTATTTTGTTTTTTATTTTGTAAAGTTGTCAAAATTGTTCATGATGTTTCATTTGACAACTGTTTCAAAACCACACTGCTTCCCCAACCCTTCCGCACCGTTTCCCCTTTTGAGCGCACCGTGCTTGTTCATCAGTCAGTCAAAGGTGAGTACCCTTGAAGTCAAAATTTGACACATCCGTTCCCACAGCGAAAGGTCTGTAGGCAAGGATGTGCGGGCGAGCCTCGCAACATCTCGCAACTAGGCCTTGTGAAGTTCTCAGCCAGTTCAACCTGGCTCCTCAACCTGGAGTAGGCTTCGTTGATCGAAGAAATATGGCCATCCAATTCCTCAATGAGAGGATTTGCGTCCCCCTTCCCAGCATCAATGCAGGCCTGAGCTTTGCTGATGGCACTCTGAGCGGCAGCTGTCACACTCTCAGCAGCTGTCGCCACATATTTTGGGATCATATCCCCCAATGATCCACACTTGGTCAGCAAGCTGCTGAGCTGAAGGCACTTGGCATTGGTGGCGTCCATTTTCTTGGTCAACTTTTTCTTGGCCCCAGCCTTGAGCTTGGGTTCTTCACCTGCTGGCAGGGATGTGTTTTTATCCTTCTCGCCTTTCTTTCTCTTGGTAGGTCCCATGTCCGTGTTGTCGTCCAAAACTGCCTGCCCCTTTCTTTTCTCGGAATGTCCCAGCTCCATGGAATCTGAAACCTTGCTGGTGTATTTAGGGTCAGCGTACAACTGGACCCTCTTGATTGGGCAGTAGTACTGACGGGCGTTCTTAAGGATGTTCTCCAAGACATCAGGTTTGTTCTTGTACTTCTCCTGGAGGTCGTGTTCATCCAAGAACTCACCATCAGCACTGAACTCGAAGCGGGTAACGCTGACTTTCCAGTCTTGTACCACTTCTTCAACCTTTTTGCGCAAATCTTCCCCGCGAAGGTGAGCGTTCTCTTGGTAGAAGGCAGTCAGTCGATCACCCTCAACTTTGCTCCAATCTTTCACCAAGTTTCCATTGTTCTTTTTCAGTCGTTCAATGGCCGACCTGACGTTGTGGCATGACCTGCATCGTCGAATGTCCGTAGGCGTTTTGTTCGATGCCCGGACAATCACCAAAGAATTTTCGATGTCCACTGGTTTGTGGCAAGTGCAACAGCGTGTACTTACAAGTTCATCTTCTGTCTGGAGGGCCGCATCGCCCAAAGACTGGACCTCTGATACCTCACTTGGTGTTGCCATTTTGAAAGAGGCGAGCCTTCTTTCTATAGAGATTTCCACACCCAAGCTGGAGCCCTAAAGATACCATTTTCAAAGGTGCAGGACTGACTCCATAAGGTGTAAGTTGAAGGTAGTCCACAGACACGTTTCTATTTATCTCTCTGTTTAGTCTATTTTTTGTATTACATCTGTCTTAATGAGCCCTAAGTAAGTATATTTCTAGTTTATTTCACAGCCGTTTGTTGAAAGGGCTTCTCCCCTTTCAAATGTTACCTACAATCAAACAACTAACCATTTGGTAGAAATTTAATACTATGTTCAAAAGCGTCAATCCTGAACTGGGTGGACATAGCACACAGAGCTCAGCAGCATTTTCCCCCAAGAACTCAAAGTTGTCGGTCAGCTTTGATCGTTCCCCTTTAGTGACCCCGGGCCAGCCTCAGGGCTTTTTGGTCAAATGACCCCAAGCACACCTGGATAGACCCGCAAGATCTTTTGGTGTAGATCACAGGCTTCAAACCTGAGTGCCATTCCAGCAAATATTCAGCGTCTGTTCGGTCGAACAGGCACTCTTTTTTCCATTGGTAGATGGAAACTTGCGCCAAGAATTTCTTGGCACCTGTAGTTAATGTAACCTCGAGGAAGAAAATTGGAGCCACCAACTCCCCTTGCTCAAGGTCAAGTAGCATATCACCCAAAGAGATCACCCCAGTCTCGCTCATCATTTTTTTGCTAGTGTGCACGACCATGATGTCGGAGCTCCAAAAAGCTAATAGTTGAGGCCCTTCAGGAATTTCACGTTTGACACCCAATAAATGTATTGGGCACAGGATCGTGTCAGTGTCTTGGAAATCTGCGAGGATTTCTTGGCCCATCCTGTCAGCTGTGTGCTCGCACAAATGGTCGTTCAAAACATGGGCCGCCACAGTTTTAGTAGCCCGATGCTTGCGCTCTGGTGCAAAGCAAGACATATTGGCCTGGAACTGTCTGAAATTCTCCGGAATATGATACAACCAGTGGAATTTCAGTTTGCAACATCCAGCATAAAGTTTCTTGAAGAGAACTCCATGTTTGTCAATGCTTTCCTCCAAAAAGTTAAGCATCAATAAAGCTTTTCCTTGCTGGGTGACAATGTCCAGAATATCTCCCAAATGCCGCATTGATTGGCAGTGATCGGGCAGAACGCTACAGGGTTGCAAAACCGTATCGCAAAACAAAACCACAATTGGCACAGCAGTCAGAACCTCGGAGGAAAAAGTTTTCATCGGGCTGTTGTCCTCCATGTTGAGCCGGTCCAGAAAAAAGTTTCTTGGCAAAGCCTGCCTAGATTTTGGCACAACCATAAGGCTGGCAAAATCATTGAGCACTTGGAGGGAAATTCCAGTGCTCTGCAAAGATTTGAGGAACTCATTCAGCTCATACTGAGCAACACCGCCCGAAGCAACAAGCACATGCATCCAGTCAAAACTAGTCTGCTGGATGGGACATAGCTGTGGACCCAGAACAGGGTGCCACAATGGACAAAAAGGAGAAAACTGCAGCCCATACAATTGCCCCAGCCGATTGCATTCTTTTTTGTTTGGCGCAGCTTGCAACTTGTGTCTCATGGCAAGCAGCAGTTCAGTGGTGTTGGGAGCGAAAAGGTGCCTGTCAGCACAACTGTAATGCACAATCCACCCCACATTTGCTTCTTCGACTTGTTCGGCTGTCATGTGCCCTACCACGTTTTGACATTTCACACATGGTTTTGTACCACTGGCTCCCCGCAGTGACCACATTGCACTCATAGCTTTCTCATCGCACAAAAGTAATTTGAAAGGGGCTTTCAGCACAAAGGTGCCATTGGCACAGGAACATGGAATTCCACACCCAAAATTCCAAGGGTCGTTGGTATAGAACACTTCCAGCATTTTTGCGAAAAGAAATGTAAAGCCTCCCTGCAGTTTCCCAACCAGTTTCGTTGGAAAACAGGCAAAGAAAAACCAACCATCTTGCCTGCAATGATACCATGGTGGCAAATTGAGAAATGTCCAATAGAAACAGGCTATGGATCTTCCAGGGTCTGGTCGGAGAACATTGCCCGGTTTCATTTCGTCCATGTAAATGGCGACGCTTGGCCCCCCATTACCTTGGATCAAATTTCCCATTGCAGGTCGAGCCTTGCATAAACGGTTCACTAGGGCTGCTGGTTGGAGGTAGTGCCATTTGAATGGAACCCCATCGACACTCAAAGTGAGAAATCCGTTGATTTTGCCACAGGGACCTGGGCTTTCTAAATCTCGAGTGACTTCCGTTCGGATCTTTTTTCTTTGATGAGAGTCGCTGGCGCCCTCATTGCCCAACAACGCAACATAGTCTCGGAAAGTCACATTGCGAGGCAATTTTCGAGCTGTGTTTTCATCAGCCCCCGCTTTGCAAGGAAACATGGCAGGAGGCGAGCCTTCCCGCAAAACTAACTACAGAAGCCAAAAACCAGCGGACATAAAACAAATGTTTCAAAGTTCACACACCCCAAATTGATGCAACTCAAAGGCATTAGATTTAGTCTATTTGTTTCTTTTCTTTCTCCTATTTCTAGTGATTACAAATCACACCATATCATAACCCTGCGCTCCCTTCCTCTGGGCCTTTTTTCTTTTTTCTCCCTTCCGCTGCGCAAGCCCTGTCTGCAGATTTGATCAGGCTGGGATGGGTCGAGCCTCACCCTTTGCAAAATTGTTCATCCTGTCTTCCTTTGTCCGGAAAAGGAATTTCTTCAGGATCTTCCAGGCCCGACTCATGTTCCAGGGGGCCAATATGAGTCAAAGGCAGGCATGGTGGGGACGCCGGCGAAGTAGGAGAATCCACAGGTGATCGATCTCCGTTGTAGTCAGGCGCACTGCTGTCCTGGCAGCTTGGGGTGAAAAATTGTGGGGGGGCATAATCAAAACTTGACACATGTGAAAACTTGACAAATGAACAAAGGAAAAATCACCAAAAAAACAAGAAGCCTTGCATGCAATTTGTCGCACAGCGAAACAAATGTCGGGCCTCAGATGGCGATGAAGCAGGTTCGTCCTTGGCGTTCTTGGGAACTACCTTCTGCTCGGTCTCGGCGTTTTTTGGTTCGCTTCCAGGTTCTTCCTCTTCTTTCTCGGTTTCCTCTTTTTGCTCTGGAGGAGGCGAGTCATCTGCACTCTCATTCTCTCTCTCTCTCTCTCTCTCTCTCCACGCCTTCCTCTTCTTCGCTTCCTTTTTCTATTCTCCAACTCTGTGAGCCTCTCCTGGTTTTCTTCGGCCTTGTCATGGGCCTCATGAGCTTCTTTGGAAGCCTGTTTGGCCAGGTTCAGCGCTTGCTGGGTCGCACCCCAGGTCGTGTGCAGCTGCTGCTGCAAAAGATTCAGCTGCTGGCACAACAGACCATTTTGACGTCGCAGCTCCGCAACAGCTGGATCTTCTGCCCGGCCCCCTTCAGTTCCATTGGCCCTGATTCGTTCCAGGGCCATCCGCTGGGCGTTGGCGAGGTGTTGCGACGGGCCTGACAATGTCAGGCACCGTTCTGCCCACTGCTGCCGCCACCTTACGCAGGCTGACACGCCGTATTCTTGCCAAATATCGTTCCTGTCCGTGGTGCTTAGGGTTCCTTGTCCACCTGGAAGTCGAATTGGACCCATGTACGCTTTCGGTTCTTGGGGGGCTTGTCCTCCCCATTGTCTCTCATCTTGTCTGCCCGCCATCGCGGGCACCAATGCGGGCGAGCCTCGCATCAATGATTGAAGAATTTGAGCAACATCAGCGGAAATTTGGACATAAGTTTTACGTGCGTCCTCCCGCAGCAACTTATAAGTTGCAATAAGTTACTTGTATGTGACTTAGTACGTGTTTTGTACGTTGCCCCAACTTAGCTTATAACTTCCTTAAGTAAATACATCTAACTTATAACCTTGAAGGAACTTGTAACTAAATTAAAAATACATAAGGAGTTAAGACCTTAAGATGCCCAACTTACAACTAATTTTAATATACTTGTAACTGATGTTATAAGTCCACAAGCCCAAAAAGCATTATAGTAGGCATGAAGCGGGGCCAGTGAGCTCTCCTGCAGCATGATCATGGCTGTCGTGAACACCCGGTAACAAGCCCTCCATTGCGTGAAGTTGGCGGGACCTGGTAGTTCCTTCGACAAAGTGGGTATCCATGTCCTGTACTTGGATGCCCTCAAAGCTTTCCTCCCGAAAGGAACGAACACTCCAAAGTCGCAGTAAGGAGGTTTGCCGAGGCTCAGCTTCTTTCGAAGGGCTGACAGCTGCTCTATCGTGGGTTCCTCTTCTTCCTCTGGAAGTGCACCTGTCGTGTTGATGAACTTCTGTAGCAAGCCCATCTTGTCTTCCTCGTTCAAGACCTCGAACTCTCCATCGTCCCCCTGGTCGAGGACTTGGGTGAACTTGAGAGTCCTCTCCTTCGTGTCCTTCTTGGAGTCGATGGGTGCTGTAGTCCGTTCTGTTGAGCTCGGATGGGATGAAGATGTCTTCCAAGGGTCCTCTTCGGTCCAGTCGTCCCACTGCCCCCCACCTCGTACGAACATCAGTCGCCTCGCCAATTTCCACACCAATCCCACCTGGGCGGCTTGAATGGCAGTCAGATGGGAGGTGTCGTCCAAGGTGGCCTGAGTCAGGCTGGCAGCGACCACGGGCCCAGGGAGGGCCGCGAGTAACCGGAGATCGTCGCCTGGATTGCCAGCTTCGGTCGTGAAGGCCGTCCACAAAGCAGGGGCCACCTCGAAATGGGACAGGAGGTCGGACACCTTCGTCATCGTCAACGCCCCCCCCAAAAAGGGGGGAGAAACAGCGCTGGGTGGCTTGAGCCAAAATGGCATTGCCACCCAGCCTTCCCCACCCAGTGCTCCCATGGACTTGTCATGCGGAAAAACTTCGTTTTGCCTTCAACAAATTCACATCCTCAGCAAAATCAACCAACGACAAAAAACAATCTGAAGCTGCAATTTGAGTCCGACAAAGAAGCAAACAAATAGCAAAACAACATCGCAACGTGAATAAATATTGATGAATGGATTGTCTCGACCCAGTCCAGGCTGTCATGGTCCCCACCAAGAAATAGCCCTTCAAAACGGGCCATTCCTGCGCAGCGGACGGGACGGGAGCGCAGTGACGGGACAGGAGCGCAGCGTTCGATGAGATGTCTCAGCGTGGAGATAACAACTCATCTGGATCGTCGACCCGCTGATTTTGACGACTCATCTGGATCCAAATCTTCAGATCGTCAAACATTGTGATCTGAGATCAAACAAAGCAGGACGGCCCAAGAAATGAGCAAGTCTCGTTGACATACCACTTGGTGTTTGTTAAACTCTTGAACAGCTGCGACTTGTGACTTGTGCCCTTTCACTCTTTTGAAAACTAGATCTCTTGGAATTCCCGTTTTTGATGCATGTCGAAATAAATCATCATATCGTTGTTTTGTGTTGTTTATCACCTGGGTTTGGTCCCTGTGGGGCTCGGTCACTGGGTGTTGGCGAGTTTGACATCGGGCTTTTTATCCGCCCAGACTCTGTGAGAAGACGGGCGCGCGGCGTCTTTCCAGACAGAAGAGATTTACCAACACACGGTGTTTCTGAACATGTTGAACACCCCAAGCCATCACCTTGGCGGATTGAGGGTTTGCTGCCCCAAAAATTCTAGAATGAGCCCAACTCGGCTGCACACCCAAACTCGGCCTGGACCAACGTCACCTGAAATCCTCAACCATCCAAAAACGTCCCAAAACATCAGTGCAGTTTCGGGCTGTTGCATGTTTTTACACGTAAAACATGGGAGCTCCTTCCATTTCTAGCGGATCTTAAAATATCTTGAAACTCCGAAAAAACAGAAAGGGGGAGGGGAAGACTCTCTTTGAGGGTTCCTCAGGATTCCTCATGCCTCTCGTGATCTTTAGACGCCGCCCTTCACAGGCCATGAGGTGGCCGTGGGTCGTGGAGTCACGGTAGGTTGACCTCGTTTGGTCCATTCATATCCTCCTCGTTCATACCGAGGTATCGCCTCCTCAAAGAAGTCTAGTAAGCTTCTAAGACTGTTTTAGGAAGTTTCTTGTTACTACAGTTACTACAGGTGAAACGATTCCCAGTGATTCCCAAGGAAGTTTCTATATATATATAGTCCATAAGCCTTCTGCTTGGCCGTGACTTTGACCCACGCATTCGACCACCTCAAACCTCTCGCCAGGTCCGGGACAAGCGCAATGCCACTCTGATCAGAGAAAGCCTCGATTGCGGTCATCAGCGGTACAAGAGTCCATTGTGCAGGTGGTCTGACCCGGGACCTGAATGGAAAGCATCTGATGAGAAGTATGAGAAGGTTTGAAAATGTCTCAAAATGGGTCTGGTAAGTTCCACTGGCAACTTTGCAAGTTCGCCTTACATTATGTAAGGCCAGAGTGCCAAATACTTCTAAAAACTGATGTGGACATGTTTTTCTTCTAGCTGCAACCTGACCAGAAACTGGATTATCTAAAGCAGGCTGCGGCGAGGAATCCTGAATCAGCTGCTGTGAGAAATCCTAGACTTGGTTGTTGTGGTAAAATAGGGAGACACATGCTCAAGTAAGCAAATGGTCAAACCACCACCATCATGAAACCGCACTGGAGCATGCAACTGGATTTTGCCTTTTTCCCTTTCCTACGCAGCTGCCTTCGATGGCTGAGTCATGTACTGCAAAGACCTGTGTTTGCCATATAGGACTGCAACCATCGAGAGCAGGAAACGAAGGGGTGGCTTGGACGAGGTACCGGACGAGGTGGCGGACGAGGTACCACACAGCCCAGCCATGACAAGTCCCACTTCACCCTCTTACTGCAAAAGCCACACGATTTTGAAGCCACAAGCCCTCGCAAGAAGTACTTGCACTACAGCAGCAGCAGCAGCAGACAAGCAGCAGCAGACAAGCAGCAGCAGCAGCAGCAGAAGGAAGCAGCAGACAAGCAGCAGACAAGCAGCAGCCAAGCAGCAGCCAAGCAGCAGGCTCCAAAGCGCACAAAGCCAGGCTCCAAAGTGCACACAGGTACCTCTTCCTCTACTTGAAGTAAAAAACCCAACAGCTCTCGCTTTGCGACAACCAGAAAAGTCACCTTCTGAACAAGACAAATCTGTTAAGCACCAGCAGGACGCAACATTGCATCGACTTCCAAAAATTGATCACCAAGCTGGGACGCACAATTTATCAAAACGCATTGACTTCCACATCTTGGAGTAAAAGTCAACTCCACTGACTCACTGCTGGCATGGCACAGGGCTGATGTGCAGGGTGTGTTACCCCATTGCTCCCCCGAGCGCAAGTCCACTGCCTCCGAACGAAAAATCGCTCCGACAAAGATCGTCGATGGAGTTTGGTGCCAAAATGGATAACACGTTCACATAGTAATCAGTGAGATGAAACATGCAGACCCAAGCCTTCCAACCGTTCTGCATAATATCTAAGAATCGTCTTTTTGTCAGAAACCACTCACATCGCGGCATCTCAAATCTCATCGCGAAGGATGACACGACATCTTTATGAGTTATCCAGTCCATGAGCAATTTCTTTGGCTCATGGCGTTCCACACCAACCCCCTCACCAACCCATCCCAACCCCCAGAGGCCCCAGATTTCTTCGGAACTTCGCAAATAGCTCTGCTCTGTCCACACCGTGCGGTCGCGGTTTTTCCCCACACGTTTGATGCCGTCCCGATGCGCTGCGATGCACCGGGCCCCACCTCTGCAAGGACACCGGGATGCTTGGAGCTTTGCACCAAGGCTTCCACCAAGCGGCGAGACTCCGTCACTGCCTCGAGATCAGATCGGACGGAGGATTTGGGGGTGATGAACGGGCAGGGGGGCGTTGACAAGATGGAAAAGCTTGGAAGGTTGATGGATATCATGATGATGGATATCATGATCAGGCGGGGGAGCATTGCATTTCTACAATCGATTTCCCTGACAATCCGTTTTGCAGGATTTGCCAGGAAGTCGCACCTGGTGCGAGCTCCCGCACACTGGGGTATGCACGCCAATGCTTCGCAAAGCTTCCGAGTACCACAACCTGATGCGCACTTCAGACAAAGAGCCACCCAATGCTTAAGTACTCTTGTATCTCTTGTGTAGAATGAACACCAAGGACCTTCGGAACTCTTAGTCTCTGATGGATACTGAAAACAAGCGCAAGAAATTTGGATATCATGGATAGTAAACAGAGCTTGAGGACAACACCGAGCTGTTGATATCCTTACATTCCATCGCATCCTCGCCCCACTAAACTCAACTCTCCCTACTCGACCAACTGTACCCAAATAAGCTCCCCGGCAGCGTGTTGGTGGTGAAGCATGTCGCAAAGGCGGACATGATTGACTCCTGGCAGAACGCCTCTATCATAGTAGCAGTCCCCATTCCATCCCCTTCCATACAAGTCATTCATTTAAACCTGCAGTACAACAGTTGGCATCTCTCTCAGGATCCACCTACTTGAGATCCCTGCTGCCGTGGGCGTGTCATTTCGGGTTCCTTGTGCTCGCACGCCTTCGCTGCTCGTAGAGAGGGTGATTGGGAAACAATCCAAACGTCTGAATCCTAAGTGTACGGTGTACGACGGCATTGCAGGTGAGTTCCAAAAGGGCGGACGCAGCCGTGATGTTGCGCTTTGCTGTGCCCGAGTTTCATGGGAACTGCTCTAGGAGGGAGTTGTAGGGGAAAAGAGTTGATGACGCATAGACAAGGAAGCGCAAGTTGCACAATACCGTCGCGCTGACCATGTTTCTGCTGTTTGAGCGCTGGCCCTCTGCCATTGGGAGTTCGTCCAATCGCAAAGGGAGGTCCAAGAGAGCACGGGCCACCACGAGTGCCATGATGCCTCCTTGCAAAAAGGAGCTGCACTGGGCACTGGTCACAAGGATATAAGCTTCATCACAAAAAGCTGTTCCACCGAGGTCGCCCAGGGTGACAACATGAAGCCCACGGCATACGTCCCAAGAAGAGGTCTTGGTCTGCAAACCTCCTTGAGCAAAGACCTCCTCGCCTCCTCCTGTGCCAACTGTCCGGTCCTTCGGTCGAAATCGAAACCGCTTTGCCAAGCGCGGCCCAGGGTGGCTTCCGAAGGCCAGCAGCGCTGTACAAACCATAAAACTCTTCCCAGCACTGCAGGCGTCCTCATAGTCATTGGATTCCTCCATGTCGCCCCCAAAGCCGATCCTCTCCAGAAGAAAATCCTTATCTCCGGCTTCGGTCTGCTGCTACTGCTGCTACTGCTACTACTGCTACTGCTACTGCTATTGCTACTGCAGCTGCTACTCCTACTCCTACTCCTACTACTACTACTACTACTCCTCCTGCTGCTACTGCTACTGCTACTGCTACTGCTACTGCTACTGCTACTGCTACTCCTACTACTACTACTACTACTACTACTAGTACTAGTACTAGTACTAGTACTACTACTACTACTACTACTACTACTACTACTACTACTACTACTA